>JH719973.1:373412-546371 GCA_000231845.2 Tetrahymena malaccensis 436
CCCCCACCTTAGTACTAACCCAGCCTTAAGGCGCTTAACTTCGGAGTTCGAATGGGATCCGGTGTTTTCACCTTAGTATGGCCGATAACAAAATTTATATGAATCAATGTCTATTTAATTTAATTTTTTTTATATTTAAAACTTACCTTAGTATGGCGGATAACAAAATATGATTAGATAGTAGAATAAATATATTTTAATTAATTAAATACGCATTTGAGGACTTAAATAAAATAAAAAATTTATTATAATTTAGATGAATATTTTAGAAAATAAAAACAAGATTTTTTGTTGATTTTAAGTTTAAACGTTTATTTGAAATGATTAATTGTTTATAATATAATCTTTCTAAATAAATGATATTATTATATATAATTTTAACTTACTCTTTTGTAAAATAATTATAATTTTCCTAATTTAAATGTTCAGTTTAATGAATTTAGTATTCTTTAATCTACCTCAGTTATACCTTCACCACTACACATTTTTTAGAAAAATGAACTGATATATTATTCTTGTAACTCATTATTTTTTAAAATTGAGAATTATTCTTCGAAATAACTCATTTCTAGTTAATTAATGAAATAAAATAAAATAAAATAAATGATATTAAAATATATTTTTTACTTTTATCATAAATATAACAATTTTTTTTTTGGTTTATCTCTTTTTTCAAATATTCAGAAGATAACCCTATAAGCGAAAGAGCTGCTAATTATTCCTTACTAACAAGAATCAGAACTGCTTTCTTTAAAAAAATTAAATCTTTGTACATTTGTAAGATATCTAGACTTTCATTAATATGACTTTCTATAACTTACTTATCAGCTATGTCTAATCCATAAGTTTGCTAATAGGCATTTTATTTACAACATCTATTTTATTATTATTAAATGCTTTTATTATTTCTTTTAAAAAATAAATAAATAATTTAATACTTTGATTTGAATAACTTTGAACGAATATTATTTAAAATAATTTTGTTTTTAATTATCTTCATTTTATTAAAATAGTACTCTTGTATTGATTTCGCATTCTTTTAATTGTTTTCTTATGATTCTTTTATTTCCGTATGATTATTATTATTATTAATTTGATTATTTTTTTAACAAGCATGATTACTTGATCCTAAAAATAAGGTGTTATCTACTGAATTTATTGATTTTGCAAAAAAAGAAGGAACAAAAGCAGATTGATTTTTTTCTACCTTTTCTTCTTCTTATTCAGATTCTTTTTGGTTTTTTTTTACTAATGTTTTTAAATTATTTTAATATTATGCGTCTTATTTTAAATTTAAAAAATTGCTATTTTATAAAATTGTTTCATAAGTCCCATAAAAAATATTTTATAGCAAAAGAAGGAAGATTTCTTCTCTTATGATCTTTTAAGCAAACCTTCTACCAAAAAATCCTAGACTCATCAAAAGAGCTAATATGCTGTTACATTATGAAAGTATTTAAGGTAATGTTATATATTGTATTTGGATATGCTAGACTATTTCATCCATCTCAATAGTAATTTGCATATAAGCTGTTTAGTTAGTAGTTTTAATCATTTGCTGTCTATCTGAGCTAGCTGTTTGTAGATCATATTAAATAGGAGAAGCAAAAGCTTTTTCAGTTTAAATTAAAGAACCTTATTTAATGCGAGTAATCTACTTTTGAGCTTTGTAAGCATAATATGAAAAGGTATTTCCTTACAAAAAAGCATATGAATTTCTGTAATTAACCTACATTTAATAAGATGTGGTATTATATTAAGAGGTATATAATTTTAAACGGAGATTAGCAAAAGGATTATTAATAACAGAATTAAAATCTGAATCATCATTAACACAATTATTTGGTATGAAAGGTTTGAACATGTCAGTGTCTTGGCATTTATATATAAATATATATATATTAGATATTATGTTTTCAGATGTGCTTAAGGTAAGAGTATAGTTTTATAAAGATGAAAAATCAAAACAGTTAAATCCTTAAAGCTTAGAGCTTGCACATTTAGTATAGTTCAAGGGTATCATCTAAAAAATGTTTCCATTTTAATAGTAAAAATATGGAACAAATACCAAATATGTTTTATTTGTTTGAGCTTGTAAGTCATCAAGTATAAGATTGACTCCATATTCATATCTAAATCCTACTAATTCTTCTGAAAGCTCAATATCAACAGTGTCTTCAGATACAAAACTTTGTGAGGAATAGTTTGGATTGATTTGGTTATTAAAATATAAGATAAACAAATAGAATGAGTAAATTAATGCTATAATTATTATCAAAGCTGAGAGAATGGCTCCATATACTGTACCTTTTTTGCTAACTTGGTTACCAAAATCGAATTAAAACGGAGAGGAGAATATGTCGAATTTAGAAAAATTCATTTTTTATAAAACGCAGTATTTTTTCTGATCTTCTACTTTTCTTAAGCTCTTTCTTTTTTTCTTAATTTAAATTTCTTTTAAAGTTACTATGTAATTACTATGTTAAGTTATTTAATCAACTTGGTTGAGCATTTTCACAATATTTATAAAAATTTGATAGAAAAAAGAACTAATAAAATAAGTAATTGTGTTTTAGGCTAAACGGTGTAAAATTAGATATAATTTGTGGTAATAAATTAATTAACAGCACATTTAAATTTTATTAAAATAAGCTTTCTTCTGAAACTATTTTTTTATGTAGAACTAAATATTCAGTCTAATTACCTCTACATTCATTTTATACATTTATATTTTTGTATAATTTATATCTTTATTCATTTTTAATTATGTGTCATTTAGATAAAATTAAATAATAATTTATTTGCCTAATTTATATTGATAATTAAATTTCTAGATATATTTTTTAAAATTTGAATTAAAATTTACTTAATCTGCTCTAAAAAAATAAATTTATATAGGCATTACTAATTAATTATTTTTAGAATTTTTAAAAATCAGTTATTAATATTTTTAAAGTTAGAAAAATAATAATTAAGCTAAATTTATAAACAAATTCTTTTAACAATATATATAAAAGTTAATCGATTCTAAGACTTTTGAAAAGCCAACATAAAAAAATTCACTTTTAATTTAGTAGATTTAATGATTGAGTTAGTGGTATCTATATTTTGATTGATTAAATATGCTTTATTTATAATATTTCAATAAATAAATAAAATAAGATTTTATTCGATTCAAAATATTTTATTTTATAAATATGTGATGAACATTTTTTATTGTTTTAAAATATAGATTAAAATTATCTATATAAACTCAATTAAGAAAAACATATAAATTAATTTAGAATAACTTTTATTGTTTATAAATAAAATAATTTTTATAATTTTTGCAATATTATCTACATTAAAAAAGAGCATATATAAATTGTGACGAATAAATTTATGAATATATTATGAATATATAGTGTTTAATATGGTTAATAATAGTTTTTAAAAATAAATAAGAATATTAATCTAGGTACTAGAAAAAAGTTTCTTAAAAGATTTATATCATTTAAATTATATTTTTAAATTTGAAAACATTTTTGAGATTGGTAAAGAGCGCGTTTAAAGGTGAATAATATAGAAATTGAGATAAATTATTATATAGCAAAAACAAGTATAAGGCAAGGCAATATATTATATTTAAATTATGTATTTTAAAAATAAAATTATAAATTTAATTCAATTTTAAATATCATAATTTCTAATTACTAAGTTGATTTAAATAATTTCTTTTATTATATAAAATATTCATACTCTTAGAATAAATATATTACGTGTTTTTTAACATCAGTATTCAATTCTCTTTATATATAAATATCTAATTCTGAGACATCAACACAATAGATATTTTATTTTTAAAATTTCTTAAAAAAATTCCTTTACTTCTAACAATACTATATATAATAAATTATTTCTGAAATCTCAAGGCAAAATCATTTTAGTAAAGTATTTGGTTTAGGTTTTATAGGAATACAGAAATATCTTCCAAGTAATTTAATTAATATTTTATATTCTATTGATTTGATATAAATAAATGACAATTTGATATATTAAAAAAAGTAGCCACAATAAAACACACTCTATCATTCAACTCTTTGTATACCTTTGATTATAATTTCATTGATTTATAATTTATTTAATAAAATCAAATATTATGATTATGATTAGAGATATTTATAAAATTCTATTTTCATATTTCAATATCTATTTTTTATGGGGAAAAAAGAAAATTGATTATTAATTTAGAATAAGTTTGAAAACAAATAAATTACATAGATCTCCCAACTAATTATTTAGCACTAATCTATAAATTTGTATGAACATTATGCTTTTTTTACTTTATTTATAATCAAACAAATACCAAGCTTAAAAGCTTCTAAATATTCATTAAAGTATATATTTTTACAAAACAAAATTTTTAAAAGTAAAAGAGAGATAGATAGTTGAATTTTCAATATTACTTTTGAATATGTGATTGATTTAACTTTTTATGATAAAATAGAGATCTTAAATTTATAGCTAACGATGTAATGTTCTTTTACATATTGGAATATTATTTACTCTAAAAAAATATGGCTCTATTGTCAAATTTAGCTATTTTAAAATAGGAAATAAATAAATACTTTAAACTAAAATATTATTTTTATTGCTTACTAAAAAATAAATAATTTAAATTTTGCGACAACTGAAAAAATAAGAGTTATGTTCCATAAAAAAGTTGAGTCCTATAATTTAAAAAGTGTTTTCTTATCTGATCTATCTCAGATTTTATAAAAGAAATTATTATTATTTTTATAATTTATTTTTTATAACTCAATCGACTTTTAAATTCAAATGAAGTCAGTAATATCTATTGAGTAAGTAATTGAAATACATAAAAAATTAGTAGAAATAATAGAAAAATTTAAATCAACTTTCATACAATGCTAAGATCTATTCTTAATTTATAAATTAGCTTTACAATATTACTTCAATAAGATTGAATTTTATAAATAACATTAAATAATTGATCAAGAATTTAAATTTTTTTAAATTAATTGATTAAATAAAATTCATAATAATATTTTTGTTTTTTTATTAGCCATAAGCAGAGAAATATTAATTAAATAGGGGTCATATAAAATTTGGAAGTATTCTATAATAATTTATAATAATTAATTAAAAAATAATTTAAATAAAAATTGAAAAAAAATGAATGCAAAATAAAATAAATAAATTTCAAAATTAATTGGTGGGCTATTTAATGCCGGAAGTTATATTTTAAATAATATTAATAATCAATTAACAGAATAACAGCAAAATAAAAATATAAATACAATTATAATAGAATCAATTGCTAACAGTGTTTAAAATATCTAAATACACTAACAAATCCTCAAAAAATATAATGATAATATATAGCAAATAAGATAAAAAATTATTTTAAGTACACTGAATACAATAGAATAATAAAAATTTGCATAAAGTTAGAATAAAGATAATTAAAGCTAGAAAATTGTCGACTAGCAAATAAAAGGACTTTCGGAGCAGCTAATTAATTATTTGTAAAATAATTATGAATAGAAAAATAATGAAGTGTGGAATCAAATATCTTTCAAATACTTTATTGTAACTTACTTTTTCAATTAATAGCTCTACAACCAAAATTATGAATAATTTAAACCAAATGATGATAAATTAAAAGATACAATAAATTATATCAGGAATACATTAACTGCTGATAATGTAAAAGAACTAATAAATAAAAAAGTTGAAGAAATTAAAAATAAAATGCAAGATGAAAAATAAATAGATTATGAAAGTTTTGATTAGCAATCTTTTAATCTCTACTTTTAAGCATAAAAAGAAAACAAATATAGCAATTACTTTCAAAAATTTAAATTGGAAAGAATTGAGTTAAATAATTTAAATTTATAGGATGAAGAAGATTTCTTAAATGACTTAATCGAATGTTACCAAATGTGGGGAAATATGAGTTTGATAGACCAATACAGAAACAACAAATAAATACTTTACTGGTAATTCTTAGACAACTACTAAGCGCAAGAGTCAACAACTAATTTAATAAAAAATTATAATATCTCTGATTACAAATTCTTTGATAAATTTGGCATTTTCAAATTAATGTTTGATTCAGAGTGTATTAGAAATCTAAACTAATAAGAAAACGAAGATGAAATATATTTTTATTTTCTTTTCGCTTGTATTTTTAACTTGCTTAAATATAATTATCTAGCCACAAATAAAGAACAAAAGCTAGTTACTTTGATTGAAAAAATTAAAAGCTTTAATAACATCAAATTTTAAATAGGATACAAGTTTCTTCTTAAATTTATGATAGACCTTTAGGAGAAATCTACACTCTCTGAATCAAATGATGATTATGTTTCAATAAAAATAGATGAAAATCAATTATAAGATGAGTGTGATTAGAAAAGCTTAGTTTAGCTATTTAAAGAATGGACTAAGTAGCAGTATTAAGTTTCAGAAAAATACATTAACAGGCAATAGCTTCAGCTTTGTATTGATGCAGCATAAAGCTTTTTAATTTTGGCAATTTTACCTGAATTAGTCAGATTTTATGATATTAGCGAACCTTTACCATATCAGCCTACAGATATAGATATAGGATATGTTTAACAAATTATAAGAGGTAAAAGACTATTTCTTAGAAATCCTAACAAAAAAAATAAAAATGTTAATTATTGGGAATAATTAAAAAATAATATATAAGAAAATGAAAATTAAGAACATGAAATTAAAAAAAAAAATAAAAAAAATCGACAGGCTTAAGAACAAAAAAATGAGAAGGAAGATGATTCATCATAATGTTAAAAAGTAATTTGTCTTTAAATCTGCAAAATTAATTTATTATGTTTATAATTGCTTTACAAATTCGAAAATAAAAATGAGTTAGTCTTAGAACTCAAAAATTAAATTTAAGAGTTAATAGAATTAATAGATTGCACTATGTATTAAAGCCTTTACAGAAAAAAATAATTTTACTAAACACTTTGCTCTTTATTTATTGATAAATTTAGTATCATGCATTATATGATTGATAAAATTATAAAATCTAAAATTCCTTTTGAAACATAATATTAATCTCATTTACATAAAAATTTAATACTCTCATTTAAACAAGAATTCGATATCAGAAATTTTATAAATAAGAGAAAATGTAGAAATTTCTCTTTATAATCAACAGATAAAATGTTTGAGTCTTTGAGAAATGAATTTTTAATAGCGCACGAAGAATTTGAAAAAATAAATGAAAAATCAGATTTAAAAGAAATAAATAAAACAAAAAAAAAATTTGAGGAGATTATAAATTACTATAAATTTATTAACAGAAAAAAATATGAAGTTTTCAAGATAAATTTAAAAATGTACATTACATTTTTAGAATTATTTATTGAATAAAAAAATTCAAAATTAAATAAAGAAAAACAATAGGAAAAATTAGTAGAAATAAGTAGATCTTAGTTTGGTGTTTATGAAGTATTACTTGATGGAAAATTTGCTGCTTTAAAAGAGCCATTAAATGTAAAATTTAACTATTAATTATAATAAATGAGAGAAATTAGTATTCTATCAAATTTACCTAAAAATGATCTCATAATATCATATTTAGGCCATTAAATAAATGAGAAAAAATAATTTTAGATATTTTTAGAATATATTTAAGGCAATAAACTTGAAAATTTCATAAAAGATAATTTTGAAAAAAATGAACCAGAAATAAAACTTCTAAAGCTTTAAGTTGCAAAACAAGTTCTTTAAGGAATTGATTATTTGCATGAACATAATGTCGCACATGGAGATATAAAACCTAAAAATATATTAATTAACAAATAAAATTAAATTAAAATTATTGATTTTAGTGAATCAGGGTTTATGGTTGAAGATACATTAGGATTTACACAAGGCTATGATGCAAAAGATAAATTTAATAGTAAATATGTAGATCATTTTAGCTTAGGGGTTCTTTTGATAAATATTTTTTATGATATAAATTTTAGATTCAAGTGCAATTGCGAATAAGAAAACAAAAACTGCCAAATGGAAAATCATGATATATAAATACAAAATAGTATAAATTAAATTAGTTAAAAAAGGAAATGCTAGTATTCTGAAATATTTTTTCAATAAATAATAAGTTTATTAAAAGATTAACCTTACTTAAGATGCAGTCTTAAAGAACTTATTTATTTAATTGATATTGAGATTTCAAATATTAATTCAACTGAAACTGAACGTAAAAAAAATGAATAAAAATATCAATAAAAGTATGGCTAATTAATTTAATATAATGAAATTATTTTCGATAAAAAATATATTATATTGAATCTCTTATTTGATGTAAATGAAATGAAATTTCCTCCAGAAGAAGAAGAAGAATAAAAAGAAGAAGAAGAAAATTAGTAGTAAATTTTCAATGAAATACAATATATTTTAGATTAAGAAAACTAAATTAAAGAATAAAAAAACATTTGCTAAAATACTTAGATAAGTTAAAAAGAAGAAAGTAATAAAATAGTACCTTCTCAATAATAGAAAGAGTCTTTGTAAAAATAAGAAATACAAAATACTCTAAGTTAATCTAGCTAGTAAAGATTTTAAGATATGTATATTGAAGATCTAACTATTAAAAAAAGATTTAAGCGCAATATTAATGAATTCAAATTTCCATAAATAAACGAAAAAATTAAAGATTCAGATAATAAAACAAATTAAAAATAGGAATACAAAAGCTTAGAAAGTTATTTTATTGATAGAATAGACAAAAAGGAAGGTTATCCGCTTTTAGTACATATTATAAGAGATTTATAATTTGATTATCGTAAGTTAGGGCTAGATATTAATAAATTAGTGAAATTAAGTTCATTTAAAAAGATATTATATATTTCTTATATATTGATTTAATCATGTTGTATGAACTAAATCAAAAAGTTAATTGAAAGATTAAAAAAAATGGATTAATAACTAATTTAAATAATTTCAGATAATATTATTTCCAAACAAGACTTTTCCAGTATCAACACAAATAATAATGCTAATCAATTAAATGAATGGCAGGCTTGGCTCTAATAAATAATATAAGGTAATATTTAAATTAATGAAAAGCAAATAAAATAATAACTAATTAGATTATTATTAAAATACGAAGAATGAAAATTATTATAAGGCTTTCATATTTTTTTATCATATAACTATAAAATGCATTTTTTTAAAAATTTCTATGAGCAAAATCACATATTAAATAAATATTTTATAGATATTATTTATTTAAATATTTTAAAATTGTTGTTTGATAATATTTTTTGTTTTTTTATTATTCTAAATTTATCATTTTATACGAATTATTAAATAATTATATTCATTTATCAATATAATAACATTGCTTATTTTATAAAAATTATTGAGAATATTTTTGATATGTTCAATATGAGATTTTCATAGTAAAAATTAAGATAATCCTTCATTTATTTATTTATTCTATTTTTATTTAATTTTTAAAAAATTATAAAATCTAAATACATACAGAGTAAAACCATATAAAATAAAATCATACTATTACCTAGATAAAATAAGTTATTGTTGATTAAAATAATTTTATTTTTTTAAAATGCGATTATAATTTTTTACTGTTTAAAAAAATAGTTTAAAATAATCTTTATAAATTGAATAAAGAAAAAAAAAATAATTAAATTTAAAATATTTTTATTGAATATATATAATACAATTTTTATTATTTTTGTAATATTGTCAACATTAAAAATAAGTGCATAAAAATTGTAAAAAAAATTCAAAATTAAAACCTTGCTGATTTATATTAAATCATAATTTACTAAGTAATTATGTTATTAAAATTATTATAAAAATCAAATTCATTATTTTCAATATAAAAATCTGAAAATTTTATACTTAGCTTTAAATTATTTGCTTGTTCTTCTATTTTAATAGCTTTAAATCAATCGATTTATTCTTTTAATAAAAATTTTATCAATATCTAATATTTACGATATTTATTCCTAACATATTTTTAATAGGGTTAATCAACCTGCTTAATAATAATTTGATATCATTTTATTCAATTTTTTTATATTCTTTGTAACTATTAACTTGAATGATAATAAAAATTAAACCTAAATTTTAATCCATTATAAATTTAAACAAAGCAATTTGAATTAAAATGTTTGATCCATTTTTGAAAGAATAATTAAATTTGAGAAAAAAGTTAGTCAACAAAATATTTCATTTTTTTTAATTTATAAAAAAAATTCGTTTTGATACAACAGAATTCAAATAAACTATTTCTAAAATTACAAGGAAAAATCATTTTAGTCATGTATTTAAATTAGGTTTTTTAAAAATACGCAAATAACTTTCAATTAATTTAATGGATATTTTAAATACCTTCCTTTGATTTGAGATAAAGAAATTGTCAAATTGATATATTAAAATTAGTAAACGCAAAACTCTATCACTCAACTATTTTAAATGTCTTTGATTATAACTTGTTATTTAGAATCTGATTAATAAAAACCAAACATTATAATTATTATTGGAGAGGTCTGTCTTATAAAATTCTATATCAATATATCATAAAGCTATTTTTCTATGGAGCAAAAACAAATTGATTATAACTTTTGAATTTAGAATAAAATTGAAGTAAATTAATTAAATAGATGCGGCTATGAATTAATTACCATAGATTTAAATCTTTGTAAGCAAAATATATATTAAAATACTTATTTTTACAAAATTAAAGCTTTAAAAGTAAATAAGAGATACATAACTATAATAAATTTGAAGTTAATAATACTTTTAAACATGTAATGTATTTTTTATGAAATAGAAGTCATCTTGAATTTATAATTAATAATTTTAATACTCTATTATTAACTTGAATATGTATTAGTCCAACAGTATATGGTGCTTTTGTAAAATCGAGCTGTAAATAAATAAAATTTTAAAGCTAGAATATTATTTGCAGCTTACTACAAAACGGATGGTTTATTTATATAATTCAACAATACGTAAACATCAAGCTCCTTAAAACATTGAATCTTATTATTTAAAAATCTTTTTTACCTGATCTATGATATTATAAAAGAATTAATTTATTTTTTTTCCAATTAATTATTAGTATCTGAATAGCCTTAAAGATAAGCAAAAGGCCATAAGCATCTATTGAGAAATCAATTGAGATATAGAACAATTTATAAAAAATAACCTAAATATTCTAGTAAATGTTTACACAATACTATATCTCTACTAGATGTATAATTGAGCTTTAAAATAAAAGCTTTTTAAAATATTCAATCTTATAATAACTTCTAATATTTGATTGGGAATATAAATTTAAAAAAATTAATCTTATCAATAAAATTCATATTAATTTGTATTTGGTTTTTTTACTTTATGCTATAGAAAGAATCTTATGTATGAGTGTTTATAAATTCAAAAGTATTCTACAGTAATTCATAATAATTATTTAAAAAATAAAATTGAAAAAAATGAATAAGGAATAATAAAAAATTTAGAGATTATCTAATTTCTTAGGTAATAATCTATAAAATTTTGCTTAGAAAATACCAGAGGTAAAAAAGTTTTTTAAAAATTTTGCTAATATTGAAGCACAAGCATCTAAAAAGTTTGTTTAAAAAAATGCATAAAACTAACCAAGTAGATAGATTCTCAATGAAAAGAATCCTATTATTGATATTTATAAAGATAATAGACTCCAAATTACATAAAAAATAATTTTAAATACAATGAATAAAATAGAATAATAAAAATATCCTTAATAGAATAAGGATAATTAAAGCTAAGAAATTATCGACTAGCAAATAAAAAGCTGTTAAGAATAACTAACTGATTACTTAAAAGATATTGGTAAATAGAAAAATAATGAAGAAAGGGATTAAATATCATTCTATTACTTTATCACAACTTATTTTTTCAATTAAGAACTCTACAACCAAAATTATGAATAATTTAAACCAAATGATGATACGTTAAATAAAGCTATAAATGATATCAGGAATACGCTACTTGTTGATAATGTAAAAAAGCTAATAAATCAAAAAGTTGATGATATTAAAAATAAAATTGAAGGTGAAAAATAGATAGATTATGAAAGTTTTGATTAGCAATAGTTTAATCCATGCTTTTAATCATTTAATGATCAGAAATATAGCAATTATTTTCAAAAATTTTAAATGTAAAGAATTAAATTAAATAATAAAAATTTAAAAGATGAAGAGGATTTCTTAAATGACTTGATTGAATGCTATGAAATGTGGGGAAATATGAGTTTGATAGACCAATACAGAAACAACAAATAATTACTTTTCAGGTAATTCTTAGACAACTACTAAGCACAAGAGTCAATAACTAATTTAATCAGAAAATATAAGATCTCTGATTTCAAATTTTTTGATAAATTTGACATTTTCTAATTTATGTTTGATTCAGAGTTTATTAGCACTCTACAATAATAAGAACATGAAGATGAAATATACTTTTACTTTCTTTTGGTTTGTGTATTAATCTTGCTTAAATTTAATTATCTAGCTATAAACTAAGAGCAAAAGCTAGTCAAGCTGATAGAAAAAATTAAAAGTTTTAATAACATCAAATTTAAAATAGGATACTAGTTTCTTCTTAAGTTTATAATAGATCTTTAGGAGAAATTAACCCTTTCTGAATCAAATGATGGTTATATTTCAAAAGAATTAGATGAAAATCAATTCTAAGATGAGTGTGATTAGAAAAGCTTAGTTTAGCTATTTAAAGAATGGATTAAGTAGGATTATTAAGTTTCAGAAAAATACATTAACAGGCAATAGCTTCAGCTATGCATTGACGCAGCATAAAGCTTTTTAATTTTAGCAATTTTACCTGAATTAGCCAGATTTTATGATATTAGTGAACCTTTACCCTACCAGCCAACAGATATAGACATAGGATATGTTTAACAAATTATAAGAGGGAAAAGACTATATCTTAAATATCCTAAAAAAATAAAAGAAAATATTAATTATTGGGAATAATTGATAGACGGTATATCAAAAAATAAAAAACAAGAATCTGAAATAAAAAAATAAAAACGAAAAGATAAAGAAAAAAATAAAAAACACTAAAAAGAATTAGAGGAAGATATGGAACAAAAAGATTTAGAAAAGGAAGAAATCGAACAAAAAGATTAAGAAAAAAAGGAATAAATAATTTGTCTGATTATATGCGATATTAACTTATTAACTTTATAATTACTTTACAATTGTGTAAATAAAAATGAGTTAATAAATTAACTCAAAGAGAAAATTTAATGTTTCACAGAATTAATAGATAGCACTTTGTATTAAAGCCTTTACAGAAAAAGATAATTTTACTAAACTCTTTGCTCTTTAATTATATAAGAAAATGGTATCATGCATTACATGATTACTCAAATTATAAATTCTAAAACTCGTTTTGAAACTTAATATCAATCTGACTAATTCAAAAATTTGATACTCTCACTCAAACAAGATTTTGATATTAGAAATATTATTAACAAGAAATAACGTAAAACTTTTTCTTTACAATCAACTGATAAAATGTTTGAGTCCTTATTTTATGAATTCTTAGAAGCATATGAAGAATTTAAAAAAATAAACAATGATACAGATAAATAAGCAATATAGAATACTAAATAAAAATTTGAGGAAATAATAAAATATTATTCATTTATTCATAGAAAAAAGTATCATGTCTTTAAAAAAAATTTAGAAATGTATATTACATTTTTAAATCTAAGGATTTAATAAAAAGAGCCAAAATAAAATACATAAAAATATTAATGTAAACAAGAAATAAGTAAATCTTAGTTTATTGTTTATAGGGTAGAAATTGAAGGAAACACTTTTGCTTTGAAAGAGCCAAAAGTTGAAGAAAAAGATAAAGAAAAATATACTGAATAACAATTGAGAGAAATTAGTATTCTATCAAATTTACCTAAAAATAATCACATAATATCATATTTAGGTCATTAAATAAATGAGAATAATTAATTTTAAATAAAATTAGAATACTTTGAAAGCCAAAGTCTAAGTGATTTCTTTTTAAAAATGTTAGGTAATAATAATAATGAACCAAAAATAAAAATTTAAAAGCTATAAATTGCAATGTAAATTCTTTAAGCAATCGACTATTTACATGAATACAATATTGTACATGGAGATATTAAATTTGCAAACATACTAATTAACTCTCAAAATTAAATTAAAATTATTGATTTTAGCGAATCAGGATTTATGGTTGAAGAAACAATTGGATATACGTAAGGATATGATGCAAAAGACTGCTTTAAAAGTAAGTATTAGGATTATTATAGCTTAGGAGTACTTTTGATAAAAATATTTTATGATTCTAATTTCAAAATTATATGTGATTGCTAAGATAAAGATTAATGTAATATTAGAAATCATGATGAATTTATTTTAAGCAAAATAAGCGGAATTAATAGTTAGAGAAAAAGCTAATATTCAGAAGTATTTTTTCATTAAATAAAAAGTTTATTAAAAGATTAACCTTACTTGAGATGCAGCCTTAAAGAACTAATTTATCTGGTAGAGATGGAGATTCAGATTATTAATAATAATTTTAGAGAGGCTGAATAAAAATATAAATAAAAGTATGGTGAAATAATTTTATATGATGAAATCAATTTAAACGATCCTATACTTGATTTATTATTATACCGGATACCCCTTTCAATTCATCCTAATGAAGATTAAGGACATAATTTAGTGTATGAAGATTCATATACATCATCTTAAAGCCAAACTTTATAATAACCACCATCATCAAATGTAGTAATAAATCATATAGAAGATAAGAACCAATAATCACAAGAATAATAAAAAATATCAAATAAAATAAGTGAATAGAAATTTTATGAAAATCAAGATTAGAATGAAGTTGAAAAAAATAAATTATAAATTTAAGAAAAAGGAGAAAATAATTAAAAATATCATGAAATTCAAATTATGCTAGCTCAAGAAAACAAAATTAATGAATAAAAAGATGTAAGCTAAAATATTTAAATATATGAAGAAAAGATAGACCCATAATATCAAGATGATAGTTTATTGTTAGAAAGTAATTAATTTACCAAGAATGGATTTTAAAGTATGTGTTTTGAAGAGCAAGCAATTAAAAAAGGGTAAAAGAAAATTAATAGTGAATCTTAATCAAAAGAAATAAATGAAGAACATTAAGAAGATAAAATAAATTAAAATAAGGAAACTGAAACAAATAATCTATTATCTGAAAATAATATTAGCAAAATACTGCCTTCTGAATAATAGAAAGAGTTTTAATAAAAAGATTAAATACAAAATACTCTAAATAAAGAAAGTGAACTTAAAGAATCAAGAAAAGTATGTGAAAGTATTTAAGTAAAGGAAGATGATAATGAAAATTTAGAACCATAATCGTATTATAGCAATTTATTACTTGAAGATAATAAGTCTATCAACAAATAATTTTAAGGTATGTAATTTGAAGAGCAAACAATTAAAAAAGGGTAAAAGTAAATTAATAGTGAATCGTAATAAAATAAAATAAATGAAAAACATTCAGAAGATAAAATAAATTAAAACAAGAAAACTGAAACTAATAATCTATTATCTGAAAATAATATTAACAAAATACTGCCTTCTCAATAGAAAGAGTCTCTGCAAAAAGATTAAATATAAGATACCAAAAATAAAGAAACTGAAGTTTAAAAATCAAGAAAAGTATGTGAAAGAATTTAAATAAATGAAGATGATAATGAAAATTTAGAACCATAATCATATTATAGCAATTTATTACTTGAAGATAATAAGTCTATCAAGAAAGAATTTTAAGGTATGTAATTTGAAGAGCAAACAATTAAAAAAGGTATTAAGCGAATTACAAATGAATCATAACCAACAATAATAAATGAAGATACCTAACTGGTAGAAAATAAAATAAATTAAAAGAAGGAAACTGAAAAAAAAAATTTATAATTTGAAAATGATGTTAATAAAACTGCCCCTTCTCAATAATTATAGAAGCCTTTACTAAAAGATTAAATAAAAAATATATAATATTAAGAAAAATAAGTTAGCTCGAAAAGCTCTAAAAGTAAAAGTTTAGAAAGTTATTTTATTGATAAACTAGATAAAAAGGAAAGTTATCCATGTATAGTTAATATTTTAAAAAATTTAAATTTTGACTATCGTAAGTTAGGGCTAGATATTTATAAATTTGGGAAGTTAAGTTCATCTAATAAGATGTTTTATATTTTTATGAAATTGATTGAATAATGCTCTTTAAAGTAATTTTGTCAATTGATTATAACCTTTATATAACTTTATTAAATTCTTAAATAATATATTAAAATTAACTTATGGTTGATCAAAACAATTAAAAATTATTAATAGATGGATAATTAATCTCTGGAATTAATGGAAAAATAATTTAAGGAATGGAAGGATAATAAATTATATGGCTCTATCAAAATTGATAAAAATAAAATAAAATAATAATTATATAGATTTTTTTTAAAATATGAAGAATGAATATTTTTATGAGCTTATCAAATTTTTTCTTTATTTTAATATAAAATGTATTTTTGTAAAGTAATTTTGTGAACAAAATTTTATTTTTATTTATAATTTCAAGATGATTTTAAACTCAATTTTTTTTTTTTATATTATTTTTTAATAATATTTTTAGTTTTTATATACCTTGTATTCTCTATGCTAAGAAAATAAAAAAAAGAATTATTTCTCTTAAAAACTCCTTTATTATTAAATTTAATTATTTATAAAATTTTGACTTGATCACTGATGATTTCCAGTGATCAAATATATAGTAAAGTGCTATATATTATTAATAGATAAATCAACCTGCTTAAAATAGTTTTAATCATTTTAGTAAAATTTTTTATATAAAAAATAATTACAAATCTGAAGTATATTATAAAAATTAAACCATCATTTTTGTTTAGGATAAATTAATAGAAAGTATTTAATATTGAAATTATTTATCAATTTTTAGATGAATAATAAATTCTAAGATAAAAGTCAACAAAATATTACCTTTTTTTTAGTTTATAAAAAATATAATTAGCTACAGCCAGTACTAAAATAAATTATTTTCTAAAATTTTTAGGGAAAATCATTTTAGTCAACTATTAGAATATGTTTTTTAAAAAAATATAAATATCTTTCAATTAATTTAATGAATATGTTACATTCCTTTATTTGATATAAGATACATATATAGACAAGTTGATATATTAAAAATAGTAAACAAAACTTTATCCTTCAAATACTTTGAATATCTTTGATTATAATTTGTTTATTTATAACTTCATTAACAAAAATTAAATATTCTAATAATTTATTATTGGTGATCTCTTGTAAAATTCTATTAACATAAATCAATTAGCTATTCTTTTATAGGACATAAACAAATTGATTGTAAATTTTGAATTTAGAATGAAATTGAAATAAAATAAATTACAATAGATGTAAAGATCAATTATTTCGAATACATTTGATAATTTGTAAGCTAAATATTAAGTATATATTTTTATAAATGGGAAGCTTTAAAAGGAATAAAGAGATAGATAATTATGATAGATTTGACTTTTCAAAAATAACTTTTCAGAATACGCTGTAACTTTTTATGATATAAAAGACATCTTGAATTTATAATTAATAACTTTAATGTCCTAATATAAAGAGGATTATGTATTCCCGCAAAAATATATGTCTCTTTGTAAAATTTAGTATAAATACACACAAAAGAAATCAAAGTTTAAAACTAAAATATTATTTGTAGCTTACTAAAAAAATGAATTATTTTTTTATAACTCAAATATAAATAAGTACCAACCTTCACAAAATGTTGAGTCCTGTTATTCAAAAATCCTTTTCTCCCTTATCTACAATATTATAAAAGAATTAATATTTTTTTACTAATTCATTATTAACATCTGAATAACTTTAAAGATAAATGAAGTGTCTATTGGATAAGTAATTATAATAGGGAACAATTTTTAAAAAATATCCTAAAAATTCAAAAGAACTTACATACTATGCTAAGCTTTCATCTAGACTTATAAGTGAGATTTAAAATAAAATTAGTTTAAATAATTTAATCTTACGAATATCTTTCAATATTTGAGTGGGAATTCAAATTTAATTAAAAATAGTAATTGTGTTGATTATTACTTTATGTTATCAAAGGAATCTTATTTTGGGGCTTTTATAAATTTACATTTATTATGAAGTGATTTATAATAATTAAATAAACAAAAGAAAATTAAATTGAAAAAAAAATGGAAAATATGTAAGAAAAACATAATATTTGCAAAAGTTATATAAACAAAATAAAATAAAAAATAATTTTAAGTACACTGAATACAATATAATAATAAAAATATGTATAATCTTAGGATAAAGATAATTAAAGCTATCAAATTATAGATTAATAAATAGGAAATTACTAAGAATACCTATCTGAAATTTTACTTGATATTCTTGAATAGAAAAATAACGAAGTATGGGACTAAATGTCTTTCTATTACTTTATCCTAACATATTTCGTAGATTAATCCCTATACAACAATAATTATGACTTATTTAAACCAAATGATGATAGATTAATAGATACAATAAATTATATAAGGAATACATTAACTATTGATAATGTAAAAAAACTAATAAATGAAAAAGTAGCAGAAATTAACAAAATTGAAAAAGAAATAAATTACGAAGAAAGTTTTGATTAACAACCTTTTAATGTGTACTTTTAAACATTAGAATAACACAAATATAGCAATTATTTTTAAAAATTTAAATTGGAAAGAGTTGAATTAAATAATAAAAATTTAAAAGATGAAGAGGATTTCTTAAATGACTTGATCGAATGTTACGAAATGTGGGGAAATATGAGTTTGATAGACTAATACAGATGCAACAAATAATTACTTTACTGGTAATTCATAGACAACTACTTAGGTAAAGAGTCAAAAACTAATTTAATCAAAAAATATAATATCTCTGATTACAAATTTTTTGATAAATTTGACATTTTCAAATTAATGTTTGAACCAGAGTGCATTAGCACTCTAAGCTAATAAAAAAATGAAGACGAAATATATTTTTACTTTCTTTTTGCTTGTGTTTTAAGCTTAATTTAATTGAATTATCTAATCTTAAACAAAGAGCAAAAGCTAGTCAAATTGATAGAAAAAATTAAAAGTTTTAATAACATCAAATTCTAACTAGGATACAAGTTTCTTCTTAAATTTATGATAGAATTTTAGGAGAAATCAACACTTTCTGAATCAAATGATGGTTATATTTCAAAAGAATTAGAAGAAAATCAATATTAAGATGAGTTTGAATAGAAAAGCTTAGTTTGGCTATTTAAAGAATGGTCTAAGTAGAAGTATTAAGTTCCAAAAGAATACATCAACAGACAATAGCTTCAGCTTTGTATTGATGCAGCATAAAGCGTTTTAATTTTGGCAATTTTGCCTGAGTTAGTTAGATTTTATGATATTAACGAACCTTTACCCTACCAGCCAACAGATCTGGATATAGGATATGTTTAACAAATTATAAGAGGAAAAAGACTATATCTTAAAAATCCTAATGAAAAAGAAAAAAATATTAGCTATTGGGAATAATTAATAAAGAATATATAAGAAAATCAAAAGTTAGAATCTGAAATTAAAAATAAAAAACTTTTATAGGTTTAGGAATAAAAAAATGAGAAGCAATAAGAAGGTGACTAAATTATATGTGTTACTATTTGCAAAATTAATTTATTATTGTTATAATTGTCAGAAAATAAAAATGAGTTAGTCTAAGAACTTGAAAAATAAATTTAAGAATTCATAAATTAAATAGATTGCTCTATGTATTAAAGCCTTTACAGATAAAGTTAATTTTACTAAACGCTCTGTTCTTTATTTATTCACGAAAGCAGTATCATGGAGTATCTGATTAATAAAATTATCTAATCTAAAACTCATAATGAAACATTATATCAATCTCATTTATATATAAATTTTATACTATCATTCAAAAAGAAATTCGATATTAGAAACTTTATAAGCAAAAAAAAAAAAAGAACTTTTTCTTTATAAACAACAGATTAAATATTTGAGTCCTTAAGAGATGACTTCAAATCAATACACCATTAATTTTTAAAAATATATAGATAATTAGATTAAGATTAAATTGATTATGAAAAAATTGATTATGAAGAGGTAAAAAATATTAAGTTAAATTTTGAGGAGATAGTAAATTACTATAAATTTATCAACAGAAATTAATTTCTAGCTTTCAAAAAAAATTTATTAATGTACATTACATTTTTAGATCTATTAATTCAATAAAAATAATCACCTTCAAATACATTAGAATATAGCGACAAAAAAAAAATAAATTAATCTTAGTTTATTGTTTATAGGGTAGAAATTGAAGGAAACGTTTTTGCTTTGAAAGAGCCAAAAGATGAAAAACTTAACTATTAATTATAATAAATGAGAGAAATTAGTATTCTTTCAAATTTACCTAAAAATGATCTCATAATATAATATTTAGGCCATTAAATAAACGAGAAAAAATAATTTTAAATAAAATTAGAATATTTTGAAAGCCAAAATCTAACTAAATTCATAAACGAATTTGATAATTAGAATGAACCAAAAATAAAACTTTAAAAGCTTTAAATTGCAAGACAAATTCTTTAAGCAATCGATTATTTGCATGAGTACAATATTATACATGGAGATATTAAACCTGGAAACATATTAATTAACTAATACAATTAAATTAAAATTATTGATTTTAGCGAATCAGGATTTATGTTTGAAGAAACATTAGGACATACAGAAGGATATAATGTAAAAGACACCTTTAAAAATAAATATGGAGATAATTATAGCTTAGGAGTACTTTTGATACAAATTTTTTATGACTTTAATTTCAAGATTTAGTGTGATTGCAAAATTAAATAAAAAAAATGTGAGAATGAAAATCATGATACATTAATACTAAGTTTAATAAGTTAAAATCTTAAAATTTAAGAGAGGAAAAGTTAGTATTCAGAAATATTTTTTCATTAAATAAAAAGTTTATTAAAAAATTAACCATACTTAAGATGCAATCTTAAAGAACTAATTTATTTAGTAGAAATGGAGATTTCGATTATTAATAATAATTCTACAGAAACTGAGCGTAATATTTATATATAGAAATATAAATAAAAGTATGGAGAAATAATTTTTTATGGTGAAAAAAGTATAGGCTAAAATGACATAATATAGAATATCATTTCTAAAGTTCAAGATTTTGGTATTTAAGAATTTCCTAAAGATTATTAAACTGAAGAAATCTCAGATACTTAATTTAAAAATTAAATTTAATAATAATCTGATAAATTAATAGTAAATGAAGTGCATAAAAAAAATTTAGAACAATAATCTCAAGGCAGCAATTTATAATAATAAAATAATTCTTCTAGCAAAAAAAAAGAAGATGAAAGTGTTGAAGGACAAACACTTAAAAAAGGATTGAAGCAAATTAATAATAAATCCTAATCAATAAATATACATGAAAAGCGTTTAGAAGATTAAATAAGTTAAAAGTAAGAAACTGAAACTAATAATCTGTAATCTGAAAATAATATTAATAAATCAATACCTTCTCAGAAATAGAAAGAGTCTCTGTAAGAAAATAAAATACAAAATATTTAAGATTAAAAAAACAAATTTAGTTCAAAAAGTATTTGCTTAGTAAATTATTTTATCGATAGGATAGATAAAAAGGAAAGTTATCCACTAATAGTTAATGTTTTAAAAGATTTAAAATTAAACTATCGTAAGTTAGGATTAGATATTAATGAGTTAGTGAAATTAAATTCATCTGAAAAGATAAAATACATTTCTGATAAATTAAAATAGTCAGATTCTCTAAAGTTGGAATAGTTAATACCATTAATTTCAAAATATTTAATCGATCTACAGTATATACCATATTTGTTATAATTAATATCAGGTAATATTTAGGCTGATAATGAAAACTTTAGATAATAACTAATTAAATACTTTTTATAATATGAAGAATGAATATTTATAAGAGATTATCAATATCATCAAAATTTTATCGTTAAATTTATTTTTTTATTAAATAATTTTTGTGAACAAAATTTTATTAAATCATAATTTTATAGAGATATTTTTTAATAGTTTGAAATTGTTAATTTGATTTTATTTAAAAACTATCAAAATAATTTTTAATTTACTATTCAATATTAATGATAAAAAATATTTCTTTAAGACTCTATTTAATTTATCTTTAATGTTTTAGAGATTATTTGTTGTGATTTTAGTGAGTTTTTAATAAATTACACTAGAAGCAACCAAAGTAAAAATTTTGGTTAATCTTTTATATGCTCTTTAATATCTAATTGCATAAATTTATTAAACTAGTACCTTAATGTGTATTTAGATAATATTTAAAGATTTTTAGTAAATTTAAATAAAATTAAAAATAAATTTGTTAATGGATAAAAGTATGCTTTTTATTAATATTTTCATAGATAAATTTAAAAAATTATTTAACATAAAAGTAATTTATTTTATAAATATTCTATTTACAGTTTTTTAATGCTTTTATAAATAAATTAAAATAATTTGTATAGAATGAATTAATAAAAATAAATAAATTAAATTTAAAATCACTTTTATTGATAATAAATAATTAAAATTTAAATTAATTTTGATAGAAAAAATATTAAACCTAAATTATAATTCAGAATAAATTTATAGAAACACTTAGAATTAACTTTTTTGATGGATTTTTAGATGAATAATTCAAAGATGTCAAGACAAAATAATATTTAATTATTTTTAATTTATAAACAAAGTTCATATATAGAAACAGCAATACTAAAATAAATTAACTCTAAAATTTCAGGTCTAATTTATAGTTAAGTATCTAATTTGATTTTTATAAGAATATGTAAATATCTTTTAAGACCTTTACTGAAAATTTTAAATATCTGTAATTTGAAATAAATAAATTAACAAATAGACTGATTAAAAATAATAACAACGCAACTCTTTAACTTTGAATTTCTTTGATTATATTTTGTTTGTTTATAATTTCCTTAATTAAAATCAATAATAAGAATTATGATTGGAGAGATTTTATAAAATTCTATTTTCATTATTATTTAGCTATTTTTTTATGGGGAAAAAAATTGATTATAAATTACAGATATCTCGCAATCAATCAATTAGAATTGATTTTTAAATAAATAAGAAGGTTATGCTTAACTATAGTGTCTATTATCAAACAAAAATGTGTTTTATTATATATATATGAATATGTAATTCTCCAAACAAAAAATGATGAAAAGATGTAAAATTAAGCTGTTATTAAATATGAAATAAACAAAAGCTTTAAGTGAAAACATTATTTGTAACTTCCTAACAAATAAATGCTTTATTAATATATATCAATAAAATAAACATTAAGCTCCATAAAAAGTTGATGACTATAAATTAAAGAGTTTTTTCTCATCTGATCTTTCATTTTATAAAAGAAATAATATTTTTTTTCTAATTGATTATTAATACCTAAATAACTTTTTAAATTCAAACGCAATCATTAGTTTTTATTGATTAAGTAATTTAAATACAGACAATTTATATAAAAAAAACCAATATATAAGTATTCATATTATAGTAAGTACTATTCTCAATTTCCAAATGAGATTTAGAATAAAATATGTTTAAATAATTCAATTAAAAAATAATTTCGAATATTTGGGTAGGAATTTAAATTCTATTAAAAATTATTTTAATAATTATAATTCATCATATTTTTTTTTGGAATATTTTATTTCAGTTTAGATATACTTATTAAAATAAGGGTTTTCAAAAATTTGCAAGTACTCTTTTATAATTTATAATAATTAATTAAAAAACAAAACAAATCAAATAAAATTGAAAAAAAAAATGAAAAATAACAATTTAAATTTTTTAAAAAATTTTATTAGCAATGTTGGTCAAAAAGTTGCTTAAAATATTCCAGAAGAATAGATAAATAAAACAATAATAAAAAATATAGCTCAAACATTGAAAGTTGGTGCTCAAATTATTACATAAAACTAAATAAACTAGAAGAAATTCAAAACAAATAATGAAAATGATATTATCAATAAAGATAATATATTTCAAATAAAGTAAAAAATAATTTTGAGCACACTGAATAAAATATAATAATAAAAATCTGAATAACTTTAGAATAAGTAAAATCAAAGGTAAAATATGATTGATTAACAAGTACAAATTTGTTAAGAATAACTAGCTACGTATTTATAAAGTATTTAGAATGATAATAAAGTATGGAACTAAAAATCTTTCTTATACTTTATAGTAACTTACTTTTTTGATGAACAACTCTACAACAAAAATTATGAATAATTTAAACCAAATGATAATACTTTAATAAATGCGATAGATCATTTCAGGAATACTATAACAGTTGATAGAGTAAATAGCTTAATCAAAAAATAAGTTCAAAATATTTAAAATCTTATGAAAAAAGATGAAAAATAAAAAGATTACGAAGAAAGTTTTGATCAGCAGCATTTTAATCTCTATTTTTAAGGATTAAAATAACATGAATATAGCAATTATTTTCAAAAGTTTGAATTACAAAGAATCTAATTGAATAACTAATAATTTAAAGATGAAGAAGATTTCTTGAATGACTTGATTGAATGCTACGAAATGTGGGGAAATATGAGTTTGATAGACCAATACAGAAACAACAAACAATTACTTTACTGGTAATTATTAGACAACTACTTAGGAAGAGAGTCTACAATTAATTTAATCAGAAAATATAAGATCACTGATTTCAAATTTTTTGATAAATTTGACATTTTCTAATTTATGTTTGACTCAGAGCATATTAGCACTCTACGATAATAAGAAAACGAAGATGAAATTTATTTTTACTTTCTTTTGGTTTGTATTTTAAACTTGCTTAAATTGAATTATCTAGCCATAAACAAAGAACAAAAGCTAGTCAAGTTGATAGAAAAAATTCAAAGCTTTAAAAAAATCAAATTTTAATTAGGATACAAGTTTCTTCTTAAATTTATGATAGACCTTTAGGAGAAATCAACACTCTCTGAGTCAAACGATGATTATATTTCAAAAGAATTAGATGAAAATCAATTCTCAGATGAGTGTGATTAGAAAAGTTTAGTTTGGCTATTTAAAAAATGGACTTAGGAATAGTATTAAGTTTCAGAAGAATACATCAACAGGCAGTAGCTTCAGCTTTGTATTGACTCTGCATAAAGCTTTTTAATTTTAGCAATTTTGCCTGAATTTGTCAGATTTTATGATATTAGCGAACCTTTACCCTACTAACCTACAGATATAGATATAGGATATGTTCAACAAATTATAAGAGGAAAAAGATTATATCTTAAAAATCCTGAAGAAAAAGAAAAAAATATTAGTTATTGGGAATTATTGATAAAGAATATATAAGAAAATCAAAACAAAGAATTTGAAATTAAAAATAAAAAACCTCAATAAGCTTAACAATAAACAAATAAAGAGCTTAATAATTCATCATAAGGTGACTTAATAATATGTCTTACAATATGCTAAATTAATTTACTAATGTTATAATTACTTTAAAAAAATCAAAATGAGACTCAAAATATAGATTTATAAATCATACAAAAGCTCAAATTTTAAATTTAACATTTCATAAAATAAATAGACTGTTCTATGTATTAAAACCTTTATAGATAAAGATAATTTTACAAAACGCTGTGTTCTTTATTTATTAATGAAAGAAGTATCATGTTGTTTGTGAACATGGAAGTTAGCTAATCTAAAAATTTTTATGAAACTTAATATCAATCTCATTTATATAAAAATTTGATACTCTCATTTAAACAAGAATTCGATATCAGAAGTTTTATTAACAAGAAAAATTCAAGAAATTTTTCTTTATAATCAACAGATTAAATTTTTGAGACATTAAGAAATGAATTCTTAGCAACACACAATGAATTTTTAAAAATAAATGAATAATCTAATTAAGGAGAAATAGAAAAAATCAAATAAAAATTTGAAGAGATGATAGAATATTATAAATTTATAAATAGAAAAAAATATGAAACTTTCAAAATAAATTTAAAAATGTACATTACATATTTAAATTTAATGATTTAATAAAAAGATTCGTCATAAAATATACGAAAGTAATACAAAATAATTGATCCTATAAGCTCATCTTAGTTTATTGTTTATAAAGTATAACTTGTACCTGAAGGAAATATTGTTGCTTTGAAAGAGCCACTTGATGAAAAAAATTATTCATAAAAGTAAATGAGAGAAATTACTATTCTATCAAATTTACCTAAAAATGATCTCATAATATCATATTTAGGTCATTAACTCAATGTGAAAAAGTAATTTTAGATATTTTAAGAATATTTTGAGGGTGAAGACAAGAAAAATACTCTTTATGACTTCTTGTTAAATATGAATAAATAAAAGGAACCATAAAAACTTCTAAAGCTTTAAATTGCAAGACAAATTCTTGAAGGAATTGATTATTTGCATGAGCATAATATTGTACATGGAGATATAAAGCTTACAAATATATTAATCAACAAAAATTATTAAATCAAAATCATTGATTTCAGCGAATCAGGGTTTATGGTTGAAGAGATTATAGGTTATACATATGGCTATGATGCAAATGATAACTTTAAAAGTAAATATGTAGATTATTATAGCTTAGGAGTGCTTTTGATAAAAATTTTTTATAATTTAAAATTCATAATTAAGTGTGATTGCAATGATAGAGATTTATGTAAAGAGGAAAATCATTATTATGGATTAATTTAAGATAATATAAAAATAATCGATTTGGAGTAGAAAAACAAAAACTTGTATTCAGACATATTTTATGATTAAATAAAAAGTTTGTTAAATGAATAACCTTTCTTGAGATGTAGCCTAAAAGAACTAATTTATCTGATTGATATGGAGAGTTCAATTATAAATAATAATTCTACAGAAAATGAGCGTAAAATATATGAATAGAGATATAAATAAAAGTATGGGGAAATAATTAAATATGATAAAGACTAAAATGATATAATATAAAAACTCTATTTTAATACTAGTTTTCTATTTATTCCTCATGATGAATATGAAGTAAATCAAAACTATTCAGATATGTCACATTCAAATCAAATTTAATCATCATAAAATGGATAAAGTAATACCAAAAATAAAAACGAATAATTTGGAGAATAGCAACAAACAGCAAACAAAATAGGTGAATAGAAAGCTTGCTAGAATAAAAATAAGAGTTTAATTGAAGAAACTAAATCTTTAGATTAGGTAAAAGGAGAAAAAAATAAATATTTAATGAAAAAAAGGAAAATTTAAAAGAAGCAGAGAAGAGTAATACATAAATTAAATTGTAATTTTTAAATGAAAATAAACTGTAGAAGTAAAAGTTTTTGCTTAACTAAACGAACAATTAGAAATTTTTAAATGATGAAATTTATAATTAAAAATAAATTAGTTAAAAAAAATAAGAAAACAATTTTAAAAATTAACGAAAATGAATGCATAGAAGAATTAACGATTAAAAAAGGATTAAAGAAACATAATAGTGACTCCTAATTAAGAAAATAAAATTTAGATATTTAAGATTCAGAAGATAAAACAAATTAAAAGAATGAAAATGAAGCTAATAATCTATAATTTGAAAACAATGTTAATAAAATAGTATCTTCACAGCAATAGTAAGAGTTTATGTAAGAAGATCAAATACAATATATTTAAGATTAAAAATAAAAATTTAGCTCTTAAAGCTCAAAATGTATAAGCCTAGAAAATTATTTTATTGATAAAATAGATAAAAAAGAAAGTTATCCCCTTATAGTTAATATTTTAAAAGATTTAAAACTAGAATATCGTAAGTTAGGGTTAGATATTAATGAATTAGTTAAATTAAGTTCATTTAAAAAGATAAAATACATTTCTGATAAATTAAGATAATCTGGTTCTCTAAAGTTGGGATAGTTAATACCATTAATTGAAAAATATTTAATCAATTAATAATTTTAACAATAATTGGAATAAATAATATTGGGTAATATGTAAGATATTAATAAAAACTCTAAAAAATAATTATATAGATATTTTTTAAAATATGAAGAATGAATGTTTTTAAGAGATAATAAACTTTATCATTATTTTAGGTTGTAATATATTTTTTATTAAAAACTTTTTGAGCAAAACTTTAACTTAAATGATAATTTTATAATAATGTTATTTGTTTAAAATCTTATTTTTAAATTGTTACATGATTATATTTTTAGTATTCATAAACATTCTAATTTTATTACTTTATTCTAAATATATTTATTACTCATGATAGTATTATCATCATAAAATGGATAAATAAATCATACCAAAAATAAAAAGGAATTATTTGGGGAATAGCAACAAATATTAAGCAAAATAAATGAATAGAAAGTTAGCCAAAATTAAAATAAAAATGAAGTTGAGCAAAATGAATTATAAGTTAAGGAAATTTTTAAAATATACATAACTCAAGTCGTTGAAGTACAAACGATTAAAAAAGGATTAAAGAATCATTGTAATGAATCCTATTCAATAAAAAGAAATAAATATATTTAAGATACAGTAAATAAAACAAGATAAAAGATAGAAAGTTAAGCAAATAATCTGTTATTTGATAATAATTTTAATATAGTACCTTCTCAGCAATAGTAAGAGTATTTGTAAAAAGATGTAATACAAAATACTCTAGATTAAGAATCAAATTAAAGAATTAAGAGATAGAAGCCAAAATACTTAATAAATTGGAGGTGGTAAAAAAATTTGGTTAAAGATAATGACGAAAGTAAATTATTTGAACGATAATGGATTTAACAAGCAGATGATAAAATTAAATTAAATTAAGAATCTGATGTTAATAATCTGGTATTTGAAAATAATTTTAATAAAATAGAATCTTTCCAATAACAATAATAAGAGTCTTTATATTTAAAAGATTAAATACAAAATATTTAAGATTAAAAAAACAAAAATAGCTCTTAAAGTTTAAAATATGAAAACTTAGAAAATTATTTTGAAAATAAAATGAAGGATGAAAAGGAAAGTTATCCACTTATTGTTAATATTTTAAAAGGTTTAAAATTAGAATATCGTAAGTTAGGAGTAGATATTAAAGAATTAGTGAAATTAAACTCATCTTAAAAGATTAAATATATTGCTGTTAAATTAAAATAATCAAGTTCTCTAGTTAAAAAATATACTATCTTTAATCGCTTAACAATTTATACCATTGGTGAAATAAATAATATTAGGTTCTATTAAGACTAATTATAAAAACTCTATAAAATAGCTATCTAGATATTATTTAAAATATGAAAAATGATTTTTATTATGAGATGGATTAATTTTATGATTATTTTAGCATAAAATATGTTTTCTGGAAAAATTTTTGAGTAAAATCTTTTTTTAAATCTTAATTGTTTTATAATATTTTTAAATTGTTATTTGAGTATTTTTTTAGCATTTATAAACTTTCTAAATTTATTAATTTATTCTAAATATATTCATTAATTATAAGATTAAAACTCTATTTATTTGATTACAAATTTTTGAGACTGCATTTTTTGTGTTTTTAAAATATTCTTTAAAATATTTTGTTAATTTGATTTATTTATTAAATTATATTTTTTCAAAATGTTTGATTTGAATTTGTAATTTGAAGCATTAATAGATTAATTTTTAGTAAATGTATGTTTTTTTTGCATAATATGTTAGAAATACAATACACTATTTATCAAATCAATTAAATTTTTTTAATGAAAAAGTTTTTGATAAGGTTTTGTTATTTTAAATTTAATATGTTGCTTATTTATATAAAATAAAAAATAAATGCATATGAAAAATTTTGTTTATTTTTTTATATATTTTTTAGACAATTTTTTTCATTTTAAACTTAGCTAGCCAGAAACTTGAGATGATTTATTTTGAAGCAAGTCTAAAACAACTATTTGATTGTTTTCCTTTTAGAGTATAGTTGCAGGGCAGAATAGTCTTTGTTATGGGCCCTCACTCCAAAATCTTCCTAAGTTAAATCCGTTTACCCAGACATAACCTTTACCCCATGAACTCATATCCAGATAGGTATCACCTATTGTAGTAGTATTTTAATCTAAATTAAAGCTGGCTTAGAAGAAACCTTCAACATTGACATCTTTACCAGATGTTGCATTTAAGTAGTCAGGAATATTCTGAAGAGGAATGAGTTAATGAGAAATTGAAGATGTAACTTATTATTTGTTAATAGTTATGTTTGTAAAAATACCTTTAGGATCATACATATGTTTACCAAAGTTAACATGACCAAAAGCTTCAACTATGACAGTGATATTTGCACGTCCGTTTTAGAATTAGCTAAAAACAATACTTTTTTAATTATGTATTCTATCAATAGTTCCTAGATATTCCTTGGAGTCTGTTAAGTAAATTCTAGCATAGTCGCTGATTTATTCAAATTTCAATTCGTTTTTACCTTTTACAAGAGGAACTTCAAAAGTATATGCAATGATACCTTAATTTTAATCAAAGAATTCAAATCTTTTAGGTGAATCTAATATTTGTTTAGGAGTATTTTCAATTAACTACCATAAAGAAGAAACTCTATTGACTGTAAAAGGAGAAATTTGCATAACAGATTAAATCTGAGGAACAGGAGGGAAATCCCATTTAAAATATGTCTAAAACATTTCTCTTAATGCATAGTATTTTTCAGTAGCAGCTCCTTGCTCATTAATTGGTGCATCGTAATCATAACTAGTGATATCAGGTTAGAATAGAGTATTAAATGGATTATTATTGGCTCCAGCATTCAATCCAAAGTTAGAACCACCGAAAACCATATAAATTGAGAAAGAGTGTCTTTTTCTTATTATGTTTTCAAACATTTTGACTGTGTCCTTGGTGCTTTTTCCTTAATAATTTTATCCCCAATGAGTTAACCATCTTTTTAAATATTTAAAAATCAATTAAATAATTCAAATTATCAAATAAAATTAAATTTTTGTTTTAATAATTAGAATAAGCAAATTTTAAATAAGAAATTTATCTAAAATAGAGAAAGAAAATGAAGTAAAATTTATAAGCAGTAAAATTTTTTAATTTTTATAATATCTTTTAAAAAGTATCAAGAAGTAAACAAAAGAATTTTAAATAAAAAAATTAGCTTAATCATATTATTGAGTTGAACTAAATAGTTTTATTTTTGATTTGAGAAATAAATTTGTTTTAATTTTATGAAAGAAATAGTAAAATTTTATTTTAAATAAAAATTTCTTAACATAATTTTATTTAAAAAAATCATATTTATTGAATAAAACTATTATAATATTTTTTTTTAAGAATTCTTAAAAGGTTTTATTTAAATTGGAGTAGTTTATATTAAAGAAATTTTTAGTATGAAAGAATATTTATTAGTTCTCATCAATTTGTATGAAGATTAATTTAAAAATAATAGCTGAGCATTAATTAAAATCATTCATTATTTAGTTTTATATGTAATGAAATAAATATCTATTAGGTTTCAATAATTTGATTTTTTAATTACACTATTTTAATTAATTGTGTGGTCGTAAAAAATAACTTTATTTCGCTTACAATATTATTAAATTTACTTACAGTAAGATTGATTTTTTAGTTGATGTAAAATATTCTTACTGTACGTACTTATTCTCAATTATTCAATCTAGCAAAAACTCATTTCAAAAAAATATTTTAAAAAAAATTTATTTATTTACCCAGGATATGTTTCAGAGCTCATTACAGGCATATCTTTTTCTAAGAGGTGTGTGTACCAATAACCGATTTCAAGTGTACCTGGATTTAGTCCAAAAGCTGCACCTTTAACATGTCCAACTTTACTAAATATCCATTTATCAACAGTGTAGTAAGGAACTTTAATTTTACCAGTATTCTCCCACATTTCTTACAACTTTATAGGATATTTGTTGTTTTTTCCATAGTATCCATATTCGTTTTCAACTTAAAAAAGAATGATTGTACCATTGTTAGTAATTTGATAATCTTCTATTTCTTAAGCAACTCTATTCAAATAAAGAGTAATAGCTTCTAGATATTTAGGATCTGTTGAACGCAACTCAATATTTTCATCCTTAAGGAGCCAGTATGGGTGACCTCCAAAATCCCATTCAGCGCAAACATATGGGCCTGGTCTAATTAGAACATACATTTATTCTTCTTTGGCGATTTGTAGGAAATTTCTTAAATTTTTATCATCACTTTCGAAATCAAAAACACCAGGTTATATTTCATGGTAGTTCCACATGATGTAAACACTTAAAGTGTTGAGACCTGCATGTATTAAGTAAGAACAAAAACAATTTAATTATAAATTGGCTAATAAATTTTATTACCTAGAGCCTTAATCATTTTTACTCTATCTCTCCAATATTGATGAGGAACTCTAGAGTAGTGAATCTCACCAGCTGCAATATAAAAAGGCTCATCATTTAACAAAAACTCTCCCTTTTTTAAGCTAAATTTTTGGGGAAAAGTAGTAGGAAAAGGTGGATTGTTAATGACAACTACTTTTTTTGATTCATAGACTAAATAGCCAGTTGTCAAAGCAATAACTGAAAGTGCAGTTATTCCAAGAGTAATTAAAAGTTCTTTTTTCATTTATTAACTTGTTTAAGTTAGTTAATTATTACTATATTTAAATTTTTTATTAACTAAATAAATATTCATATTTCAATTTAATTTTCATACCAAAATTGCGCAAAACTATATTCCAAATAAGCATAAATGATGCAAATTAATTAGAAGTGATTTTATAAATCCAAAATATAAAATTCACTTTTATTATTTGTGTAAGGTAAAAAATTTAATGAAGGTCCCTAGCTATTTTTTTTGGAATTCTAATTAGAAAATCAAGACACAATTTAAATAAAAATATTTCAAATGTTAGTGGTAAAATTAAAATTTTATGTGAATTAAAATTAATTTATTATCATAATAAGCTAGTAATTATAAAATATTTATAAAAGCTTTGAAAAAATATATAAACAGAAAAAACTGAACATTTAGTTATAATTTAGTTAAAAAAAAGAAAGATGTTACTATAGCTTATTATAAATTCAAATAACAAAATTAATAAAATATTCCAAATTTTATTAAATACATCACAAATGAAGTCTATCTAATGTATGACAACATTATCTTTTATAATAGAAGGTATCATAAAGTTTAGCTTTCTTAGATTTTATTAGCAAAATACAGAAAAATAAAAATAATAATCAGCATTTGTTAAGAGTAAACGGTTTTTAATTACTATTGATATATTACTTTTTTAATATTCTATGACTTTTAAAATTCATATTATATCAGCACTCAAAAGTCTTTAAATTTAAAATATATACTAACATTGAAGTTTGCTATCTTGATTATGAAAGAATTTTAAAGATAGGAACTAATGCTGATGGAATTTACATTTTTATCCTTATAAAATAAAAATAACACTTATATTTATAATATAAATTGTATCATAAAATTTAATTTAATTTCATAAGGATAGCTATGCTAAATTAATATTCTAAGTTTTTATTTTATAAAAATTTAGAAATTTCAAAATCCCATCAAATACTTATTATGGACATATTTATTATTAACTATTGTTTATCATATGTATTAATTTGTTGCTTTTTATGATTCATTTTTATTTTTCATATTTCTGTTAAATATTCTTTAAATTATTAATTATTCACTGACAAGTTGGGTATCGTAATGTTGATTGAGTTTTAAGGGTCTTGGATTATACTAAATGAATTTATATCATTATCCATATCATTTATTTGCTAATCTATTTCTTTAATAGTAGTAATTTAGTATTTGGGCTTGGAATTTAGCTAAGGCTTTTCTGTTAGCCCTGTATTTATTAGGGCTAAGCTGCTTTAAGGTATTTATCTTGTAAACATGAATGGTGATCCTGAACTTTATCTTTTTTAACTTATACTGAAAATAGGAGATCCAGAGTTATTAGATATTTGATTTAAATTCTAAAATTAGGACTATAATTTTGGAATTTGTATTTCTGCATCCTAGCTCTAGTAATCTAATTTATTACTAGCTGTTGTTTTTCTGCGCTTTGGATTTTAATTAACAATTTAAGAAAAATGTTATTTAAGATGAAGATTTGACTGATTATTTTAACTCAGAATTTTAGAATAACTGTCTCCATCTATTTCTTTGAATATTTCATTATATGTTTGAGATTTAGAATCATCAGCATCAAAATTGTTGAATTTATTAAACGTGTTTACTGAATTCTGCTCTTTCTAGAATTTATTTTTTAATCTACTAATGCTGTTTACGTTACGAGTATTGTCATTTTTATATTCAATTTTAGACAGCTCTAAAATACGCTTGTAATGCTTAACTCTATCTTTTTAGGATAAAGATAATAACTTTATTATTATTTATGAGTTTCCCAAGGGATAATAATGTGTATAGTCTTACATTCTTTCAAACTACTCATCTAGAACTTATTATGTCATTGAATATGTAGATATATTCCTGTGCTTTATCAAAAAGAAAAACATTTAACTATTTTAAGCAATCAATTCAAAGTTTATTCCATTACTTTAATTCCTATTCCTTTCAATGATCATACTTTTTACTTCTTAATAATTAGATTATTTATCATTTATGCTTTATTAATTTTCTATTAAAGAAAGATTTTTTTTTGCTTATTCAAACTTATTTTTTATTTTTTTGGTAATATTTTTAACCCTTAAAAGAGTCGAAAGAACGTTAGTTCCTGATGATTTTGATTAAGTAGCAAAAATTTAAGAACTTTGTTTTGAAGGTAGCAGCTTTTAGATTTAAGAAGAAGACTAGCTTGATTCCTTAACAAGTTTATCTTTTTGTGTTTTACTTACAATAGAATTTTAAGATTAATAGGCTTATGAATCATTTTAATCAAGGTTATATTGTCTTTCTTCTTAATGTAAAATAGTATTACTTTCTTATTATTATTGTTATTTAGTGCTCATTTCTTATTCCAAATTCTATTCAATAAAATTATTTGAAATTCTATTGAAAAACAATTAGCTTTTTTTATTTAAAGGACTTTAGCAAGAGACATTTGAAAGAGCAGAATTATTTCTACTTCTTATTTCTATTTTGGAAAGAGTGATGCTTGACCTATCAGCATAATTGCTTTCACCTGGCTGCTTTACAAATTTAGTTAGTGAATAATTTTAATTATTATTTGTAATGTTAGAGTTGTTTATAGCTAGAATTGTTGATATTATAGGCATACTTTTTTAGTCTATAGTCACTTCATTTGATGATACTCTTTTTTAAATTTAACCTTCTTCTCCTTATCTGAATTTGTTAGATAAAATGCTTTCAAATCTTCCTCTATCTGTCGATTGAGTTTACATATGATTTGGTTCTGCAGCAGTAAAGTAATTCGCATTTATGTTATTTTTACTAATATACTCATCAGATGATATATTATAGGATTGACTCTTTTAGTAGTCTAGCTAATTTTATTTTTGAGATTTTTTTTGCTGTTATGATTGTTAATTCTAGATTAAATTTTATTGATTATTTAAAGAAGAGCTCTTTTGAAAAAATTTAGCTGACTGTTATTGAGTAAAATTATTTTATCTTTAACTATTAATCTCATCATTAGCAAGATTTGCTTCTGTAAAAATTGGACTCTCTTCATTAAGTAAAATCATACTATCATCTTCTTCATAATCTTCTGAATTATACATGTCTGCAATTATCTATAAAAAATTATTTTACTCATATTCTTACAGTTAGGATTAATTTTCTCTCAAAAATAGTCTATGAAGTTTTTGAGTTGTGCATAATTTTATCAAAGTAGAAGTTTTATTTTTATTACTTTATACTTTACCTCTTCTCAACTAAGTAAATCTTTCAGATTGAGTCAACTAATTCAAAAAATGATTTTTATTATTAAAATGAAGAAATTAGCATTCTTATAATTAGTGATGAGTTTGGTGGCAACAGTAGCATTAAGAATTGATTATGCTAAAGTCATTTTCATACAGGACTTTATCTCTAAGATAACAAAATTTTTCAAAATCATGGGCACTTTATTTGCAAATTTATATAAAATCATCTCTATTGATAAAAAGGAGAGTGCTAAATCCTTGACTTCTAACACTGCAACTCCTGCTTAATCCAGTAAAAAAGCTTGCTGTTCCAAAATATTGCCCACTTTAGATTTCCTAAAGGGTTTATTTTTTATCATTGCCTTCAATAAATATTTCGCAAGATCCTTTTTCAATAAAGTAAAGATTTTTATTATCATTATCTCCTTCTTAAAATATTATCTCCTCAGGGGTATAATTAATGTGCCTTATAATATTGGCAGTTTTTTTCATGACTTCTTCACTAAAATTTTCTACTAATATTCTAGCCTCTCTTAAAATGAGTTTGTTTTCATCCCAAACTAACTCTGATTAAAGCTGTTGAGAAAGAATTGATTTAATTTCTTATTATTTTTTTTATTCTTCTTCCTTGTTTTCTTTCCAATAAAATCTAATAATTTTTATAAGTATCGTAGTAAATATAAAATAAATAATTAAATGATCATATCAAAAGTAAATAAATAGTTAATATTTTTTTTGGATATGTTAAATAAATAAATTTACTATAGATACTGCCTTATTTTAAATTGGAGGGGAGTAGATATTTTCTTCTTCTTCATATAAATACTAATTATGGCGATATTTTCTCTCAGCTATTCTTAATACTTAAAAATGTCATTGAAAATTGTACCTATTTGATTTAACGAGTAGCCGAATATACCACAAGCAAGCACCATTATAAAGGATACAAAAATTGTCTCACATTAATTTTAAGGAGTTACATCACCATACCCTACAGTGATCATAGTTACTAAAGCAAAATAAATAGACTTTAAATATACAGACTACCTGTTTATAATTTGTTAAATTACTTAAAAATAAATTGATAATTATTGAGAATAAATAATACAATAATATAAAATAAATTAAAATTTAAAACAATTAAGTCTCCTCATTTACGTTTTGAAAGTAAACTATATAAAAAATTTTAAAAATATAATTTATTTCTATTAAGAGCTTTTAATCTTTGATTATGATTCTTGATATTATTGATGAGCTAAATTAGTAAAAAATTTTAATTAATAATTTAGCAGGCTAGGGATTTATTTTTTTTATAATCTTAAAATATTATGTATGCTCATTCAAAATCATTTCATAAAACCCTAGGTTTTTTAGAAAACGTTGAGAATTTATATGCATTTTTTTATAAAGAGTAAAAGTAAAAAAATTTCAATAATATGAATGAGTAATTATTTCTCAAAATTGTCATTTATAATCAAAAATTAAGTGAAAATGTTACCAATTATCATTTTAGAGTCCAGCTTTTAAAATCCAATTATTAGTAAAACCTATATTTCCAACATAGATCCATCCACAGGCAAATAAATGGGCAAAAAAAACTAAAGTAAAAATAAGCTTCATAAGCTTCATATAGTTTCTTAACTAAAAATTATGAAAATAAGTCTCTTCTACATTTATCAAGAGCTTTCTAATAATATAGAGTTTGCTTAATATAAGTAGAAGTAAAGGCTAATCGAGTGATGGAGAGAATAAAAAATAAACTATTGAAATATTTCCTAAAACATCGAAGGGAAAACCATGTTTTAAGTAGCGCTAAAATATTTTTTATTTGCAAACTATAAAGGTATCCATATCGAAAAATCCAATATTTAGTCTAATTATCATGTCAACTAAAATAATAATTGAACAAAAGTTTTCTAAAAACTAATTGAAAGTTATTCCAATGCAAAAGATGAGAGGATACATAAAGAGTAAATTAAAAACAGCTAAGATCTGCAAGACATCCCAAGCTATAACAAATTTATTGTAAGGATTAAAGACAGGAAATAAATCCAATAACCTCCAAACAATATCTGTAATTCTATATAAAAAAATGTTTCTACTATGTAGGTTCTTCTTATCAATATATTCACTATTAAGTAAGTCAAAGTTGTATTTCTAAAATATTTTAATCTTTTCATCTAAAGAAGCTTCAAATATTGTTTTCTAAAGAATTTATTATGATGCATAATTCTTAAATTTAGCTTATATTGAATTATTTTTTTATTTTTAACCATTATGTTAATTATTTTAACCTATTAATTGCTTAGACATCTATCACAATTTTATATTTCAATCAATAATCAATGATTTTAAGTTAAATAGAATTTGCAAATTTTAATAAACTTATTTACAATATTTATTAAAATACAAAAATTTATTTCATATATTTTTTCATAATATGAATTTGATAAACAAATATAAGGTAGTAGGATAATATTAGAGTATATTGTTTAACCATAACTTTTATATAATCATATTAAACATACACCATAAATTTAATTAAGTAATTTATTACCATTTTTATTACTTAAAATATATTGATCGGTATTGATATATCAAGTAAAAAAACTATTTTGTTAGGATTTTAAATTACTTTTTTATTTTATAAAATTCTTAAAAAATATTAAATTAATTTGATGTCATTGAAATAAACTTCAATATTTTATTTAATTTAAAAAAAATATTTTTATAGAGAGAAAGAATCTAATGTTTTGAAAGTAATTATTCCGTCTTAGAAATAAACTCTAACTTTAGCTTTACTAAAATAAAATAATTTTAGGTGAAAATTTAAATTCTTGATATTTTAGTCTTAAAAATTTCATTTACTCACAAAATTTTAATTTATCAGGCTCTTTGAATTACTGATAAGCTTTAAGATTTTTAAAATTTTGGTATTAGTTACCAAATAAATTGTTGCTTTCAAAGATAATATGTTAGGTATTTTAGAAAAGCCAATTTAGTCTTATAATCAGAGAGTGTATAGAAGGTGAAATCTTACATGATTGTTAAAATTCTTTAAACAAATAATATTTTTAGTGCTACCTTTCCTAATATAAAAGCTTGAATATTAAATAATAAATATTATTAGAAAATTAAGATTAAAAAATAGAAAATACTAAAAGATAGCTTTGATAACATGTTTATCAATATGATAAAAAATTTAAACCGTAAAGGGAAAAATCAATTTATGAAAAATTAATTTTAGGTCACATATGTCTTAGCACAATTTTTTTATTAATTAAAATAAAAATCATTGTTTCAAAAGTTTATTTTAATCTTGAATTTTTAATTAAATAATATCATTATTCAAATAAGGTATCTGCTTCGAAAGCATAGATCTTTCTTCTTTTTTGAATATTTTAAAAACAAATTAAATTATTTTGATATTTTGTTTACTGTTTTTAAATTAGATATAATAGCTGCCTGTTGTTTCTTTATTTGCAAAGCAAACATTTTAAATTATTCATTTAACATATTTAAAAAATATTCTTCTATTAATTTTAATACGAAAATTTTAAAGTATTCTTTTTGAATTTTTTTAACAAATTTTAGATTACATTCATTACATCATTTAAGTATTTTTGTATTATTAAAGAGAGTAAAATTTCAGATAGCTTTGTATTTTCTTCGTTTTTTTCTTATGAAGCTCAAATTATTAAAGGAGATACTTTGATCAATTAGATTGTAATATTTATAGATGAAAAAATAGTTTAAAAATAATAAAAATAAGACAAAATTTATTTATTTTTGTTTAAAATATGTTTGGTGAATTAATAAAAATTAAATTAGAATGAATTAATTTGATATTTAATCGTTTTGTGAGTATCTTTTTAATAAATACTTTAAGCTTTACATAAATAAAGCTAAAAGACTATCCTTTTTTATAATAAAAAATGTAAAATTTACTTTGTTTTTTAATGATTTCAAATTCTTAATAAAATTTTGGATTGACAGTTTAAAAGCCGAAGCCAAAGTAGCTGGGAATGAAAAAGAAAAAAAATATTATAATAAAGTAAAAGAAAATCATATAAATATATAAAGAGTTTTTTAGTCTTTAACATTGTGTAATCAGAGTCTATCCTTAGAAATTTATATTTTAATTTATCGAATCTGCTAACTTAGTTTGGATAGAGAAAGTAAAAAAGAACAAAAATACAAAAAATTTAAGGCAAGCAAGCATAGAAATAGTTTCAAGTTTAAAAAGTTTTTCAATTTATATTGTATTGAGCTTTATTTTTATAATAATAGATATACAAAATTCTTTTTTTATTTTTATTATTTATAAATTATTTAGTAACAAAAAAAAATCTATTTAAATCGAACTTTAATTTAGGGCCATATTTGAAAAACTGATATCACAATTACTTTATAAAACAGAATTATTTTTTTTTAAATTTTGAACTAAATTCAGAGACAAGCTCTTGCTATAACTTATAGATAAATATATTATAAAATTTGTATAAATTATTGTTAAGTATTTAGGATACTTTATTGATAATCATAAAATGTAATTTAATCAAAATAAGCTGCCTATTCTACATATCTTGCTTTTTTACAAAGCAAAACAAAATCAAAAAAAATCAAGTTAAATCAGATTTTTTAATTTCTTTTTTATTTTTCAGTAATAGAGTATTTTTTACTTCAATTTAGCAGCATTAATTGCTTCTATCAATTAAATTAAGTATTATTAAATGAAAAAGGGCTTATTTAGTGGAAGCAAGGATTTAGTTTGCATTTTTTTAAACTTTTCTTCATTTTAGATGAAATCTAGTATTGGTATTTTAACAAAAAATAAATTGTATATAATATCTAGCATTTTTACTAAATTATTTTTAAAGTAAGTTAAAGGAGGACATGAAATTATGTGAAGAAAATTGATTACTTAAAGATTATCAACTATAGCTAAAATGATAGAAAAAAATTAGATAAGAGATTGTAATAAATACAAAAAACACATTAGCAATCAACTGAGAAAATTTATAGTATTTAATATGATTCATGTTAAATAGCTATTAAGAAATAAGGTTTAGTAAATTTTTAAAAAAAGAAAGAGTAATAAAAAAGAGAACTAAAGATGAAACAAAAAAAATGTATAATTAAAAGAAATTAATAAATGAATGAATAATAGAATGAATGAAAGCAAATTTTTTTTTTTTGTATATAAAAAGCTGTTTATCAAATAGTTATTTAGAAGTATGTGAAAATAAATGTTCACTCAGAAAAGAAAAGATAACAATAAAATCAAGTGGATAGAATTCTTTTAATAAAAAATAATGTGGGGAATTGATAGCTAAGTAAATATTATAATAATCTAAAGTCAGTCAGCTCCAAAAACACATCTACAATTTTAATTAACATTAATTAACAGAAAATAAAGTAGCAGTAGTATTATCTTATTTTGTTTAAAAGTAGCAGTTTTTTTTCAAATAGGTAATCTAACAAACATATTTTCATTCTGATTCAGCAAACTTAGATAAGTCTGACAACTTTATTGCCTATATTTTTTAAATGAGTAATAATATGGATAAGAATGACGAAGATATATTGAAGCATATTCATATATCTCCCTTAACTTTATCTTTTGAAGATAAATTAATTTAGTAATTATATGAAAGCATTTAGAGATCCAAATGGCCTATTTATACGGAATCTATTGTAGGCGTATCGCTTCTCATAATAGTTTTAATTTATATTCATTTTCTAGATTTGAGTTAGAAAAGCTCATATTTAAATTTAATAGCTTAGATTGTTTTTAGTCTTATAAATATCTCTTTTATGTTCATATTTATCCACTCCTATTAAGTTAAAAGATAGATTATGTACTTGTAGATCTTGCATTTTTTTCTGTTCTTCATATTCGATATCATACCAAAGATCAATGATGACGCACCTTCTAATAGGCCTAAAGATCCTCCTACTTTTATATATCCAATTATTTGTACTAACACCGGTATTTCTTTGATAATAGTTATGATGCTCATACAATCTTATATATTTACTTGGTATGAAAAGGCTATCATCTAATGGATAATATCTTTATGTGATTAATCTTAGTCTGGGATCTTTTCTATTCCTTAGTTTTGTATTTAAATGTTTATCCTTTTGGTGATATACACTATAATTATCTACCTTACAGAAAAAAATAGGAGGTAGAAATTTTTTATCAATTATTGGCAGAATAATTTACTTTCAGAGTGGAAAGATATCTGGAAAAATACAATACCTACACCTATTATTATCTTAGGAATACCAAAGTAACTAAATGACTAACATACGATTAATTAAAATGCTTAGGATGGCTAAAGACACTATAAGCAAGAAAATTTAATAAATAATTAGATAGATCAAATGTAGGTATATGGAAAAAATCCTTAAGAAAAAGATAATATATCTTAGCCATTTCCATAGATACACGACGAGAATTAGTATAATTTAATATAAGCTTCTACACAAAATAATTAGTTACCTTCTAATAGATAAAAAAATACAACTATTCATGGTCAATCACTAGAAATGAATGAAATTAAATTAATAAATGCCACACAAAATCAAATAGAAGAAACTCCTTAGGCAATTCACAATAAAAGTTCATGTAAAGAAAATACTTAGGTACATATATAAAATAATCAAATTAATTAGCTTTAAATTGAACCTGAGCCGAAGCAAAAGCAAAAACTATCAGAAGAATGTAAGAATGCTGATTCAATCAGTGCTAAGGTGAATTCATAATTGATTACAGAACACAATAAACTATAGACAAATACCAATAGCATTTTTGCGATTGCAACAAAAGAAGAAGAAAATATTATTCAAAAAGAAGATAAGGGCAATATTGAGTTAGATTAGTTAAATAAGGAAAACGATTAGTTTAAATACAGTCCTCGCTACTAAAATCATTTCACTAATGAGAATGGAGCACCGTTTGATAATAGCTCATTTTTTCAATTCAAAGATGCTAATAAACAATTTTACAATACTTTTAACATAACGTAAAACCCACCAAAATCTTATTAGAATGAATTATAAATTTTGATGGAAGAAATTAAAGACAATTAAGGCAATTCGCTCTACAGAAATTTAGTGGATTTGATTAATAGCTTAGCCAGTGAGTTTGAGGTAAAAAATTGTTTGTTATTTTTAATTTGAACCAATTTGATATGATGTAAATTTAGATTTGAAGTTACTGAAAATTAAATGTAAATTAACAAGTTATTAAAGAACAACATAAAAATATTTGAAATTTACTGAATCAAAATTTTTTAATACTTCATTTAAAATGAATTGATAAGATAACTTTTTAGAAATTGAATTTATTCATATTAACTTTAAATTCTTTTTAATAATAATTTAGAGAAAGAGTCATAATTTCTTTAAAAACTAAGTTCTGAAAACATTTAATTAGTTAAGTTATAAGGAAAAATACTTTGAGGCTAAAATTATTGAATGTGAATGGGATGATTAGGATACATCATTTATGATAATTTTAAATGATATAACAGAAAAAGTAGTAAATGAATAAAATAAACAACAATATCTATACAAGGATTAAATTTTGGCTATTGCCACTCATGATTTAAAAACACCTCTCAACAATATAATATGTTCTGTGGATAGTATGAAGTTTAGATAGGACAACACAAATATATCTCAATAACTAGAATTAGTTAGTGTAAGTGTAAAATAAATGATGAACATTATCAAAGATATTTTAGATTACTCAGCACTCAACAAAGGAAGTTTGAGGTTGAACATAGAAATATTTAGGCTTACAGATCTAATTGAGCAAATTTTCTAACTATTCAAACTCCATGCCTAGTCTAGAAACATTGAACTTAAATATACTATTGATCCTTTTCTTTAAGAGTTAGATATTGTATCTGATCCTAGCAGGCTTGTTTAAATATTCAATAACTTGATTGCTAACAGTTTGAAATTCACAGTAAAAGGCTCAATACATATAAAATTTAAATCAAATACAAACGACAGAAACCTAATACACATCTCAATTACAGATACAGGAGTAGGAATTCCTTAGTAATATGTTGATTAAATATTTAAACCTTTTTAGACTTTTAACCATACAGAAGGCCTTAAAACTTAAGGTATGCAAATATTAATTTTATGAAATTAGTTAAATTTAATTTCATAATGATTTTATTTCAAAGGAATAATTAATATTTTTTAATTTAGGTGTAGGTTTGGGGTTGATTATTTGTAAAACTCTAGTCAGACTTTTAGGTCCTTCTTAATAGAGAATAGGATTAAAAACTTAGTAAAATATTGGCTCTAAAATATGTTTTGACTTTTACAGAAACATAAATGAAAAACCATAACCTTGCCCGATGAGGTAATTATAAAATTCTATATTGTTATAATTTTAATTTAAAATAAAACATTTAGAAAAAATACCACCTTATCAGAAAATGAAATTAAAAATACGATGTTTTAAAATATGAGAGATAAAAAGATAACTATCTACTCTTCGCCTTAAAAGCAATCATGTGAAGCTCTACTTATTGAGCATAATACTGATAGAAGCTAAAAATGTCCTATGATCAATTGGCAAAACGATTCTCCCAAAGGTTGTTAAACCATAAATCTCAAAGTAGCTAAAAAGGAAGAGGATGCTGTTGCCTTAGATGCAGACTTTAAAAAACCATAAAAGGAAGTTAATACTCCTCATAAACGAATAAATCAAATAAAAATTAATGATAAGCAAGACTCTAGCTGTGTTATTAAGGATTACTAAGAATAGGAGCCTGTTGTTTAAATTGTAAAAACTAAACAACCAATTTCCTCAACTAATTTATTCACTTAGCTCTCACTCCCTTCATAAGGAGATTTTGGAATTAACAATCACTCGGAGGCTCAAATAAATTCTTCAGGGAAATAAATAAATAGCTCAAAGCAAGAATAAACAGAAAATTAAACTCTTTTAAATATTGATATGAATAATAATAACAACAACAGTAAGTTAGCTCCCAGATCAAACAACTTTAATTTTTTAAATGTTAACAACAATAATCATGAGTGTCTCTCTACTTAGGTTAACTCTTCTTAAAATACAGGTTTAATCTCAACTAATAATCCAAGCTAAAACCGTATACCTTCTATTTAAATTATTCCAAATAATCTTCAAGGTGAATAGAATTAGTAAGATAACAAATTATACCATGAACCAAACCATAAAAATTAAGAAATGGCTTATATGGCTTAGACCCTTCAAAATTAAGATAAAAATGAATAAGATGCTTAATTTTAAAAAGAATAAAACAGCAACGAAAATATAAATAAAAAACCAAAATTTGAGAATTAAACGAAGTAAAAAATCCTTAGATAGTAATCATATTAAGCTGAATAGAATTACACTCCAAAATCTTCAAATAATTAGAATCATGAAAAACATAACTAATACAATAATTCACCTACAAACAGCGAGTTCTACAATAACAATTCTCCTTCTAATAATAATTTTATAAATAGCAATAACTTCTCAGCTTTCACTCCAATAAACCACTTAAGCAAATTTTATCCAAACTAAACTCCTATTAATTCAAAGAAAAATTTTATTAATTCTAACATTAATTCCCAAATTACTCCTTAAAGAACTAATATTAAATCAGCTACTCTAAATCTAAGCAATTCTCAAAAAAATAACTCAATTTAAAATTTCTCAAGTGCAATTAATTAAAATAATTTAAATATTTAAAATTCATAGTAAAAGTTTAATAATTTTATTTCATAATAATTTAACCAAAATACGATTAAAGTTAGTTAATATTATCAAAATTATGTTGTACCAGTTTTGGGAGAAGTAAGCGAGGAATTTAATGATTCAATTTATTAATCTTAAAAAATATCTTTGTAAAGTTAACAATCTACAGTAACAAATGTTTTAATTATTGATGATGAATACGTCCACTTTGCAATTTTCTCTTAGCTACTTTAAAATGTATCTCATAATAGTCACTTTCAATTTGATTATGCAAGAAACGGTTAAGAAGCCCTAGAATTGATCGAAAAAAAACCATAATCATATTATAATATAGTATTTGTTGATGGAAGTATGCCAGTAATGAGTGGATTTGAGTTTGTACAAAGAATTAGATAATATGAATAAAATAAATAAGATTTAAAAAGACATCACATAATTGGTATTACTGGTGGAGGTGAAAGAGATAGAAATTAATTTATAAGCGTAGGAGCAGATTATTATTTCTAAAAACCAGTGTAAATAAGCATATTATAAGAGTACCTGAACTCATTTATGTCTAAAGAAAATAATCAATGAGATTCGTAAGAAGAAAGTTTATTAAAATTTATGATAGAAAAAGAATTAACTCCTAAGAAAAATAATAAAATGAGCAATAAAAGAACCATACCCATTATAGCCAATAATAAATTGAAATTATCAATTTTTAAATGTAATTACTTACCGAAGCAATATTTTCAATTTTTCCTTTTTTACAAATTCATTTTAATTAGATGTATCAAAGTCTAAAAAAAATTTATATTATATAATATAAAAAATATTAAAAACAATTTTAAAACCAATAAAAATATTTTCAAAATAAACACAAATTTTCTCTTAGTTTTATATATTATATATTATTCTATCAAATATATTCAAGAAATTTATAATAATAAAATATATTGTAAAAATTTAATATTCGAATAATTAAGTTAATTCCTAAATTCAAATTGAAATTAAAATTTTATTTAAATTAAATAATCATAATTTAATATTTTATTTACAATCACAAGGTATAAACTTATTAAACTTGTTTAAATAACTAAAATATAAATACAATATATTTTTTTTTTGCTAAATAAATTTGTTATTTTTTCTTAAATAAAATTAACTTTAGTCAACAAATTTTATGTTTTAAGAATTGATGCTCTATAAATATGTAATTTGGCATCAAAAAATATTTTAGGATCAATTTTTAAATCATATTGATTTAGAAAATAAAAAATTTTACTGATTATATAAATGAATAATCATAAAGATTATTGATCAGTAAATTAATCTATAATTTATATAAAAATATTCATAAATTTTATTATAGACATACTGTAAATTTAATTCATTCTTCTGAAAAAATCTTCTTAGCATTTTTCAAAGTCGAGAAAAGAAAAAAAACTTAAAAAATTTTAATGATTTTTTAGAAAAAATACTGATAAAAATTTGTCAAAAATGCACTAGATATAAGCCATAAATAAAGGAACTATGGAAAAATTATTGAGAAAGCAAAAATTATAATTTAAATTACAAAGAATGTAATGAATATTAGATAGATAAGCATGAAACAGAAAGATAAAAATGAATGTTATAGAGGCTGCTTATTGTTTATAAAGATAGAACAATATACGCTAGATAGTTTGTGAAAGATCATAATCATTCATTGATAGGTGAAAGGAGAGTTTATATGTAATTGTATTAGTATTAAAGCAAATTTAAAAGAAAATTAAAAAAAGAGATTTTTTTATCAAATAAATACGAAAGGTTAATAATTAATTTTGATTGAAAAGTATATAAAGCAAATAAAATGGAAGGAATTAAAAATTAAGATATTTAGATAAAATTTGAGTCAAAAGAAAATGGCTAAAAAAAGCATAACGAAGAACCTAATTAATTTGAATAGACAATATAAAGATTCTATATGTTTTGGCAGACAAGCAATAAAGTTTTTATGAGAGGCGCAATATTCTCAGGGTAAATATATTTATCAAGCTTTTAAAAATATCAATTGCATCAGCTGTCAAATAAATTAAAATAGAATTCAATATAAATGGATAATTTTATTTTAAAATGTTTTTATTATTTTAATTAGATCAGAAAATAAAAAATTTTGGGCTTCCTTCTTCTTGACTAATTTGCCAATGGTGTTAAACTATATTTTTTCCGTGCCTGTAAAAAATTATTTGGATTGCTTGTCTCAATGATCATTTAATAATTACCTACTTAATTGATTTTAATTCTATCAAAATGTTTTACAACAAAAAAAAAGTTTTACTAACAAGCAATATTTCAATTTTAATCTGTTAAAATAATATATTTTGTATTTTAAATAATATAGTATCTTCATAGCTAAGGTTTAGATGCAGGCATATTCTTTTTGTGCTTTTTTCACTTTTTTAGTAATATTTTTATGTTCTGCGTGAATCTCACTGACCCAGGAATCATTCCAAGGATAGTAATTAGCATTTATATTAAAAGCAATATTAAAAATAGGATTTTAATGGTTTAATTGAAGAATTATTAAAGTTTTTAATGAGTATTGAAGCTTTACTCTTTTTTATAAAAATAATATAGACATGTAAGCATGAAATCGATAAAGAATGTCTAGATATACCAATAAAACCTATTATGAAATCGGGTGATTATTAATTCAAATACCTCCTCAGCTTAATGCCTAATAAGACTCACTTTTTGAAGCTAAAGTTTTGCACTACTTGTAAAATTATTTCATTAAATTTTAACAATATTTATGTAAAATAGTCCACTATTTACACTAACAAATTATCACTGATTACTAAATTTAAAAAATCATTCAAAATTAAATTAGTTAAATCAAAATGTTAAATTGATTATTGTGTATCTAAATTTTAATAATTTATAAAAAAACTTGTTAAGTTTAAGCTTTGATTTAATAAATAAAATAGGTGCTATTTGGAGACCTCCAAGAACATCTCATTGCCCATTATGTGACAACTGTGTTGAAAGATTTGATCATCATTGTCCGTGGTTAGGAACTTGTGTTGGAAAAAGAAATTACAGGTAAACATTACTAAAAAAGGTGATTATATTAATGATATTAATTTTTTTAATTAGGTATTTCTATTTATACCTTTTAAACCTCAGTGCTCTTTGTTTTACAGTTGTAATATAGAATATTTAGCTTTTAGTTCTAAGGAATTAAGAAGTAATTGATTAGTTAGAAATTAAGTATTATGATAAATATATAAAATAAATTAATAAAAGGTTAATAATTTCAGCAAAGCTGCCTAAGAATATCCTGTCTCTCTTGTCTTAATAATCTATACTTTCTTAGTAAATAAATTTACTTAAATTTTTTAAAATATTCATTTAAAATATATTAAAAAGTTTTCAATCTTCATAGTTGGACTTTTCACTTTCCATAATCTTTTGGTTTTTACCAATTTTACTACTCATGAATACATCAGAAAAATCTGGAAAATTTCAAGCTAAAATCCATTTTCTAGGTAATTAATAAAAAATTACTTTTATTTATTCATTACTTTTATTATTTAACTTATTATAAATTCAATTGAATTTATCAAATCTTTCTCAGTTATCCTTATTATGAGACGATTTATTTTATTTATAGTTAAAATATTTTTAAATAGAAAATAAAAATTAGTAAATTTGCTGAATGTTGTATGCAGAGTATATGTCCCTAGTATGGTTAAGCTAAAAAATGAGGTCTACTATAATCATAAATTTGATGTAATATTTTAATAAACTTAAAGAAAAAACTAATAATAATTCACAAATGATAGAGATTTAAATAAAATAAATTATAAACTTTGTTTTTAATTTAATAGTATGATGATCAAGAATAAGAGCGTAGCATTATAGATATTTAAAAAAATATAGGAATTAAAAAGCAAAGAGATGAATACAAACATTCTACTACAAATTGTGAAAATACTGAAATTAGTAATTAAAATTTATTAATTTATAATCTATAAGTAATTTTTTTTTTCATAAAATTAAATCTAAAAAGAAATGAGGAATAGTTCACGCTCAAATTCTTAGAAAAAGAGTCAAAATAATTTAAACAATAGCCAGAATAATGGATAATCAAGTCTTAATACTTAACCTTAGCTCTATCAGCCTAGCTAATAGTTTTAATTTAATACAATCTTGAATGCTAGAGGTATCCTTGTTAACAATGACTAAAACTCAATTAAGAAAGAAGATGAATCTTAAGAGAATAGTTAATAGCGTTTGAAAGCTGGCGAACAAAATAATTTTGGTATGCACACTAAGAATGGTAACAATACAAATTTTACATAGAATGTAACAAATAACAAAACTAACCACACTCCAGAAAATAGCATTTTTACTAGCTCTTAATAGCATTTGAAATCCTTCACAGATGCAAAGGCTAATAAAGTAAAAACTCTAAATGAAGGAATATAAATGGCAACTTTATATAATAATGAAATACTTGATGAAAGAAACAAAATGATTAACAACAAAAATGTTTCTTTGCAACAAAGTCCTGATAACATATAAACTGTTAATGTAATTGATAATAATTTAATTTAATTCGACAAAGAAGATTCTAATGAAAATGAGAGTGCTCATGTTCAAGTGCAAAATAAGAGCCATTATAATTAAAACTGTCTTTAAGACCAAGATAATCCTAAATCTCTTACACATATAAAACAATAATAAATGCAATAATAAGAAAATTAAATATTCCATAGCAGACAGCTAAGTAAAAAGCAGTTGGAAGTTTGATATTCATTATATTCAAAATAAGCTTGAAAAAAAGCTGTAATTAAAAATAAAAGATTTATCTTTAAATATTTTATTAAGATACAAATGCTTTTTTAAGTTATCAAAAATTGAACTTAAATTTACTTTAACTCTTTCTAAGTAATCGAAAAAAAAAAGAGAATGGTTGAAAGAAGTAATGCTATTCGATAAATCTAATATATTTATATAAAAACTAATTAATATAAAATAAATTCTACTCATATTTATTTGCCTTCTAACATTTCTTTAAAATTCTATTAAAATTATTTAATTAGTTAGTGTATTTCCATTTTTATATTTGAATAAGGTGCTTTATTTATATAATTTTATTAATTTGAAAAAACAATAAATACACAAAAATAAATGCATTTCATTAATACATTATTTATAATTTTCAAAAATTAGATTCTCAATTAGTATTATTAACCAAGTTAAGTTTATCTCTAATAATTCCCTCTTTGACAGTATCTTCTATTATGTTTTTTGGTTTAAATTCTTTTTGTAAATTGTATAGATTATATTCAATCATAATCATAAATTTTTATTTTCAATATCGTTTACATCTTTTTCCTAAATATTTATATAAATTATTATTACATTTTTATAATTATCAATTTACTTTAAAAGATAATAATATTTTATCTTTTGGAGAGTCAAAAATAGTTTGATTGTTAGGACTATCTATGCTAAATTGATAGCTCTATTTAGAAAATTCAAGTAAATTAGATTTAAATTTAGATGAATCTGATTCCCCTATTGTATTTTTTGCATTACCTTTTTTAAATTTATTTTAAAAATATTGAAATTATTTAATTTGAAAATGTTTACTCTTTGTTGTGAATTAATAGCTTTGTTTAAATACTGAATTTTCAGGAGAAATTATTTCTATAGAATTTAAACTATCTTCTAATTTTTTTGAAGTGGCATCTTAGTAGAATTTTATAGCTAGACTACTTTTTTTTTTCTTTTTTTGAAAGGTATTATCATAGTTTTTGAGATTTCCACCATTAAATGTTTTATATTTGTTGCCTTTACGACCTTAAAAATGATCTGGTGATTACTCATGTTATATAAAAGAATTAGTTTCAGAAAGGTTGATATTTTGAAATCTTTATGATAATAGGAATTTTCTAAGAGATGGGCTAATTTTAAATAATTAAGTAAAATTTTAGAAAAAATAAAATATTTCTTTTTTATCTACCTTTATTGTGCTTGCTATGTTTGCTATCCAGTATTATTGAAACTACTTATATCAATCCTAGAAACCTTTTAATCATAAAAGAAAGGAGTCTAGGGGTCTTTCTTTTTTCTTTGAATGTAATTTTGGACATGAAGTCTAAGTAGTTAGAAATTATTGAATTTATTAAAGGGGTTGTGGTTTGTCTAGTAGATCAGCAAATACAAAGATGGCGTAGTTATTTTTATATAATTTTTAATGTATTTAAAAATGCATGATTATCTTACTAAGATAAATCTGATCAACCTCAAGCATTTAGAATTTTTTAACTAATGGAAATTAAGCCTTATCAAAACTTCTAGGTACTTTTTAAATATTTTAAAAATAACTAAAAATTAGAGAGCATATACAAGTATTTGCCCAGAATATTATACAATATATTCTTCTGTATTATAAAGCAGTATGTTGATTAAAGTTATCATACTGCAAATTTAAGAGCAAAAGGTATCTATTTTAAGATGCTGTAATCTTTAATAAGGCTTTTGTTATAATAAAAATTTGTTTGTAAAAAATAGGTATGTATTAATTAATATATTTTATTTTAATAAGTATCTATTATTAATTCTATAAGTAATTACCATTTTTTTCTAAACAAAAATTGAATATACTTGTAAACAAATTAAAATGAGAACTGCTCTTATAATAATAGCTTCCTAAAAGTAAACAACAAAAAATGCTAATAGTAATCTTAGATACATCGGGATAAATTCCCATAAATAGCTATCTCTCTTGCACCCACAAAAGAAAAATCCATACTTTTAAATAAACATGATATTTAATGAATTTAATGACAAAAAATTAGTTACTTATCTTGTTAAATTAAACTCATTTGAAAATTCTCCAATAATTTTTGATCTCTTCTATATTTTCCACATTAGAAGGCCTGGTATAAAAAGAACCCACAAAATTATGAATGGTAAAATTATAGCAAAAATTAGCAAAGTATGTTTTCTGCTGTAACATTCCTCTAGTAAATAGAAATTGATGTAAAGCCTCTATTGTATTGATTTGCAAGATAAAGGTTATATGAGTGATTCAAAAGCGCTTTGCTAAATGAAAAAGAATAAAAAATTTAAGCATGTGATAAGTGAGTCTTTCTATTTTTATCAAATAAAATTAGTTTAGATTAATGAATAAATTTAGCATAAAATTTTGAATTAAATTTACTTTATATTCAATGTTAAAAGAAGATTACTATGTTTTCTTGAAAACTTAAATAACTTTGATAATAATCTAATACATAATATATGTTAAAGGAAATATAAAAAAAGGAATAAATATCATTCCAATCGACTTATAGTAATAGATGGGAATCGATTAAGGAAGCCTTTTAAAAATACAATCGAATGAGTTTTAGTTAGATCTAACAGGCGATATCAATGATAAAATAGCTTTTTGGAATGTATCTTTTTAGTTAATTGAACCTATAATTATAAATATTTAAAGATATCTGATTAAAATTCTACTATAAAATGATTTTTCTCCTATATCTCCTGAAATACCTAATCTAATCAGACCACATTGTTATAAGATTAGGTTCTAAAGCATCAAATTTAGATTACATTTAGTTGAATAGTACAAATATGACAAATAGAGTATCAAAATTAAACTAAGTATAACTTAAGGTATTATTTTTAATATACTTGTTTTACATTTTGCACAATTAGTTCCAAAGCTTACTCTTCCATAAGTATCTTTCCAAAATTGTCCTAAAGTATCACATGTTTAGCATAGAGGACCTATCAATCTTTTAGTATTTATAAAATAACTTTATTTCTTATTAGATATATTTATTCATTAATTTTTCAAAATATAAACTCTTATTATTGAGTAATTAAATTAAAAATATTTGTTTAAAATTATAAAATTTTCAAATAAATCTCTAAAATTCTTAACCTAATTAAGATATCATTGTCTCATTTTTAAATATTAATATTAATAAAAAAAATATGCTTTTCAAATAAAATTCATTATAAAAAATTAGCTTATTTATTAATTAATATAAATTTATTGCAAAATAAATAATTTTTTATGTTACCCTTCAGAACAATAATTAGTTTATTCATCTCCATTACATTGATTTTCAGATTTGTCACATTCTATTATGTTATCATCATATATGTTTTTCCTCCAATATCCCTACCTTAAGGTAATTTAGCTACCATGACATGATATACTTGTTTCATAGTTGCATGGTAAACATTATATATTATTCTAAATATTAGGATCTACAACAGAATAAGTACCATTTTAACACTCTATACAGTTTACTAAGGAACAGTTCAAGCAAGCAGGCTGTAATATCTCTCCAATTTAACACTATCTAAATTTATAATTTACATAAATAGTTAATTAATCTGTAAATCCTTAGTTAGTGTCATTATAAATTAATAATCCTTAAATAGTAAAGACAGCCTTTCCCTATTTTCCTAATTATCCTTTAATTTTATTTTTAAAAATAATTTATTAAAGAATTTTTTTGATTAATTAATTTTGGTTAATCTATTAGCTCTTAATGTTTTTTATATTTTTAGTTTTGTTAAAATAATCCAAAAATAGTATATAAATAAAAACTTAAACTCTACCTGTAACTTAGTATTAATTTAAAGTAAAAGAATCTCCTGAGAATTACTTTAGAGTGACTCCATCTAATTTAATATCTCTCTTAACTAGCTCGATATTTTAATAGTCTTATTTCTAATAAAGTTCCATTAAATTTACAAAGTAACCTTCGAATTCTTCTTTTGTTTTTTATGGAATATTTTATACATTTTTTAACTGAACCTTAGACCATTCTTCATCATACAAGCTAATTATAATAGTTTCATTTTATGAACCACTTTAAATGTCATAAAAGTCATAATCCATTTAATGTTTGAGTTTTTGATTATTTACTGAAACAAATTATGGATATGAACAAAAATTATTACCAAATATTTGGCCTGTATTTTCTTGACAAGTATTATTAAAATTAGTCTTACAACTGTCTAAATCAGAGATTTAATTACTTTTAATTAAAAATTATGGCTTAAAAGTAAAATATCTTAATATTCCACCAATTAGAGCTTAGTTTTTTATAAATTAGCATTTAGAGAAAAATATATCGGAATTATTTAAAAGAATAACCCCTCCATTTTCTCTAGCTTTATTTTTATAAAATGTAGAATTTGAAAAACTTCCCTTCGAATTATTATCGAGATATAAAGAGCCTCCATCTAATTTTTTAAATAAAAGAAAAATCAATATTTTTTAATTTGGTTTTTCTATTACTTTATGCTTCATTTGAATCAAATGTTGTATTTTTAATTGAAATATTTGAAGAAAACAGATAGAATACTCCTCCTCCTAAATCTTGAGATAAAAGGATATTTTTAATAAATTCAGATCCATTAATAAAAGCTTAGCTTTGGTCTAAACTAATTAATGATTTGTACCATGATTAATTTTTATTGAAAGTGACGTTTTTGAGTGTTAAATTTTAAGATTTTATACTCACTAAGCTAGATTTAGATCTACTTGTCTCATTAAAAATTGTTAAATCTAATAAAAGTACCTAAGTTGCATTATAATTAATAAGATAAGAACTTGTATCATTATACTAATTTGAGTTTATTTAACTCTAAAGCATATCGATTCTTGTATATTTAGCATTTATTGTATTCTCAAGTAAATTTAAGTCATACTTAAGTCCTGTTTGATAATTCATTAAAGCTAAATTAATATTTTACTAAAATTTTAGACCTTTTATTAATATATTCTAAGACACAACTGAATTAAATATATAAGCATTCTACTCACTGTTGTTATTCTCAATATCATTATTTTGCATAATTATTTTATTTACTAAAATTGTTTTTATAAATGTGCTTTAAGCAAAGATATTTCTTTTAATAGTACAATTCCTAAGTATAAGAGTTGAATTATGAGGATAATTGATAGAGTTATTAAATATTATCAAATTTTATGAATTTATTTGATTTTCGATAAAACTTGAATCTATTAATTCAAATCGTTGAGTGTTTTATACTACAAATATTTTTAATTATTATTCCATTTACATTTAAAGAATTTAAATTTATTAAATTCTGAGCAATTTTAAACTATTCAAAAACAAAGGAGGAGTTAAAATGTTTACCTAGCATCGCAGTATTAAAAATTATTGCAAAGTTCCTGGGATATAATCTTATATATTCTCTTCTCTTTCAAAATATAAAAATATATTATTGATACTTATGCTTAGCAAATTTTTAGAGGTTTTAATAGAATTAAAATAAAATGAACCAACTACTAGTAAATCATTATTTACTCCCTCTATATTGAGGTCTATTAGAATTCCAAAATTTAAATTAATGTATGGAAATCCATAGAATGTAAATGCTTTGCTCATAAAAAGATTAAATTAATGATTGCCTTGTATTTAATTGCTAACAGTCAAGCTATTTCTTAAATTCAAATAATCACGAATAGTTTTTTAAATATCAAAAAAATTTGCATCATTTAAGTCTTACTAACATGACAAAATACCAGTTGAATCTGTCATCATATAGTTAATACCTCTTAAATTATATGATATTATTTTTATTACACTCAAATCATTTACTTTTGTGATTTAAAAATCAATATTTGCATAAAACTAATTTCTATTTTCAAACTTTTATCCAACAATCATATTTGATAAATTATTATCATCCTATACTAAAAAAAAAAAAAATTATCCTTACTAGACGAAGATTTAATTTTTTTAAATTATATTTGCCTATCTCATTAAATAGTTATTTTCAGTAAGAGAGTTCGTTTGAAATACTGAAATTTTTTAAAAAGTTTTATAGTCATATAAAATATAGTAAAAGTTTGAGCTCAGCAATATGCAGCCGTTTTATGCAGAGAGAATAATTTGTAAATTGCTTTACCATCTTGAAGGTGTCAATAATTGCTATATCTATTTAAATTATTTCTCATCATCATTCTGGTATACTATACAATAATTACTTTATTTTATAACTACAACTATGTATTCTGAATTAAGGCTTATTGTTAAAATTTAATTAGGCTATTTAATAACTTTTATGGTAACAATTTCTGATTTATTTAATTAATACTATGCAATTTATCCATCTACAGAATAGCTGTATAATTGGCCAGAGAGCATAATTAGATCAATTATTAATAAAGAATGAACTATTGGGAATTTTTTTGTAATTTTTCCTGAAATACTATCAACAAAAGCTATTTTATTATTTTAAAAAATAACCAAAAATTCAGCTGAACTTTGATAACCTTGATAGAATTTAACGATTGGCAGATCTTAAGGCTAAGTATATATTTATTGAAGTGAATAGTGGTTACTAATCTGATTTTTTATAATCCTAAAAGTGATAATCTAATTATGGTATCCACAAATGATTAAATCATTTTTATACAAATTATAAGAACAAAAGACTTGTTTCACATCTAACATTGTCAATGACTATTTTGATACTATCATTACTCTATTTGTAGTTGCAAGTAAAATTATATCGTTATTTACTAAATAAATAGTATTATTAAAGCAATCATCTTTTTATAGCATAAAGCCATTATCAGCTTACTCATTTTTTATCTACCATTTCTGTACTTATCCTTCTGATCTAGCATAAAAAAGTGTATTATTATCTTAATCATAAGCATAACTTGTTAAAGAAGTTGATCTATAAATTATTTAGAAGTATGTTTAAGTTATAGCTAGTTCATAGTCCCAAAATATAATACTTTTATCATTTGAAAACGATAAAATCTAAAAAAAAAATAATTAGAATATTTAATTAAAATGTAAATATTTTACCTATACATTTTAAGTATTTATTAAAACTTGATTTATGATATCTTGGTGGTAATTGTAAATTTTGATAACTTTTAATAATGGAAACTGAAGTAAAACTATTCTATTACTGTTATCAGTAATGATCAATATATTATTACTCTATTAAATAATTGAAATAAAATGAGGAGAATAATATTATTTCATAATATTACATAATCTAACAAGCCAAAATTAATCTTAGCTTCATTTTAAAAATAAAACAAAGGAGTTTGAGTATCATCAGGTATATAAGGCCAAATCTAAATAGTACAATCGTCACCCATACTTGCAAACCTCTAATTTAAGGGATCTAAAACAACTGAACGAACCCAACCCTAATATTATTAAAATACGAAAATAGTTAAAATTAATTCAATAAAAATAAAACTATAAAATACCTAATGAATATTATATCCTAAATCAAAAACATAGCTGCTCAAAGTAACATTATAATTTAAAACATTTCCATTTTGATCAGTTATAATTATGCATTTATTTAATTAATCATAGTATCCGTTTATTCCAGTTAGCCAATTTATAATATTATAAATATTTTCAATTGAACTAAGTTAAACCAATGGAGAATACCATGAATACTTTAATAATAAAAATATGTTTTACTCTTTCAAATAAATTTAATTAAATTGATAATTTACAGTCATCAGAAATAAATAATCATTTTCTATGTCAATAATTATTTAAGATATTCTATATAAACCAGCAAATTGAGGTAAATCAACAGATAAAATAAAATTATCATTATTATATTTTTTCCAAACATACAAGCTTCCTCTATGACATCCAGAAAAAATTCTATTTCTTCCTACCTCAACCTAAAATGTAACAACATAATTGCAGTCTATTGAATCATGATACAATCTTTATATAAATTGCATCTAAGGATGACTCCATATAATAATAGTATTATCAAAAGAAGATGTTATCATAATATTCCACTCTTCAATAATTTATAACTTGTTAATTATATTATCATGCTAATATTTAAGAATATATTTTTTTAATTTTTAATCTTTTGTTAAAATAAATTTCACCTAAAAATTAGAAGTTTAAATAAACTCATTTGTAGACAAATCATACTAATTAATTTATTTGGTAAAAGTGTATAAATTTTAATTTTCGTAGTCTATAACACCTCCTAAAATTATTTCAGTCTATTCAATTTTAGTCATATAATTTTTTTAAGAATAATCAATTATGTATATTTCTATTCCTGCACCATAAATAATAATATCATACTAAGTATTTATCTAAAAAGTTATAGCGTTAGGAGCAAGTGATGCTACCCAATCACTAACCTATTTAAAAATTAATAATAAATCTAAAATAAAAACTATTTCAAAATAACTTACCTATTTCTATAATAAGTAGTCATAGCTAATAATTTTTTAGCTGCTGAGTAGAAAAATAAACAAATTTTCTTATTGGTCGATCTAAACTGATACTATATTGCTTAAATTATCAAATAATTCGTTTTTTACTATAATTTATAAATTTATATCTATTATAATAAGCTAGCTAACAGAAGATAACACAGCCAAATATTTTTCGTTTAAAATTAAATAACAATTCATTAAAATTTCAGTTAAATTATTTAAAATTTATAATTCTTCAGTGTTTTTATTATAAATTAATAACGAATTAGGTGAAGATGTTAAAATAATCAAATAAGAATCACCAGAGCAAATATTTTGAATTTACTAATATTTACTTAGGCTACTTATTGCTTAGATCTAAAATTTATTATTCTTACTAAAATCTAAAATCTATTTAATTTAAAATTATAACTATAAATTTTAAACTGATCAATAAAATTTTACCTATATAGAGAGATCATCTGTAGCTAATAACAGATATTCAGAATTAGAATCAAAGAAAACATATTTAGATAAATAATTACTGATAGTTTATTCTTATAAAATATACCCATAACTATTGCTACTTTTAGAGAATAAATATATTTTTTCATTTAGTACTATTATCAATCCTTTGAAACTAAAATATATTTTAATTTAAGTTGAGTTAACTTTGAGTAATTAAATTTCTTGATAGGTATTTTGTTCAAATATGTAAATACCTTCTGAAGGATCAACAATAACAATAATCTTTAAAGTGTTATCATAATAAACTTACTCAATTTTGAAAGTTAAAGTCATATTAAATTAATACAAAAATCTCCCCTCATAGTAAGAAATCACAACCATATAGCTTAAATTATCATTACCCCATATATAAATTTAATCTGATTCCTTTTAATATATTTATAATACATTTTAGTAGTTCAATAAATAAATTTTACCTTATTAACTATCATATTACCACTTTGTGTTAAATCGTAAATTAATTTTAGAAAATGTCCTTAGGGAAAGCTAAAATAACCTAACTTGCCTTAATCTTCGATAGCATAAATCCGAAGTAATTCATCATCAAAATAGACACTATTTATTTTCTCTTAATAAACATCCTAGTGGTTGAAGCAGCTTGTATCTTTAATAATCTATCCATTTTAAATATCTAAAAAAAATAAACCACTTGAAGATAATGTTTTTAAAGTAAAATTATCAACTAGAGCACTTAATTTCATATTATAAAAATCGCTATTTTATAGTTTAAAATAAAAAATATTTCAAATAAAAATTTTAATAGCTAAAATTTACTCATAAATACATTTATTAAGAATGATAATTCTGTCTGAATTTCGAATAATGGTAATAAGATAACTAGAATAAACTATTGTAAAGTCCTAGTCGATTATTAGTTAAACATAATTTAAATTAGCCATACTTTATTCATCTAAAAAATCATAGTCTTGAGTATTTAAACTTGTAGTTGATGGATCAAGAACATCAGAAATTAAATAAATAAGAGAGTTAAATCCACAAACTGCAATTGAGTTATCATCAAAAAAATCATAATCCGTTATTTATCTTTTATTGCTGTATAGTTATTTTATATCTTTAAAATCTGTATTAATTTGATAAATATAGTAATTTCTATCTAAAATATTTTTGCTTAAAAAAGTCAATCCCATATTTTATTTAAAGTAAAGGTAATCTATTTTGCCAATTTTAAAATAATATTAATTTACTATTTAGAATTTATCCTTATCTATCTAATAAATTGTGTTAAAAACGGTTAAGATATAAATATATTCACCAATTAAATCACTCTCACACTAAATTCCTTAGGAATCTAAATCTAATTTTTATTCTATTTGTTTCTATCTTTTATAAACCTTTTTTTTATATTTATAAAAAGTTATACTCATTAACAAATAACTAATTTAATTTATTTTTAAATTGATTGTAAGTCAAATGAATCAACAAATTTAACAAAGTTTCAAAGATTGAAAATGTAAATAACAGTCTATTAAAATTAGAGAAAAAATAAATATCTATAACTTTACTTAATTTTAAAGGACAAAGAATAAAATGTTTTATTCAATATCATAGCAAACTTTTGTATATAATGGGTATGTTAGCATTTTATAAGGAGAAGGTAATATTATTTCACCTTCTTCTTAATATAGGCTTTATTAATAAACATTCAAATTAGTATCAACTACATAAATATATTGTTGTTAAGAAGAATCCTAATATTCTAAGGATTGGTTTTATAATGTAAATATAGAGTGAATGTCAATATGATTTTATGAGTAAAAGCGACTACTAAATAAAAGAGTAGAATCAATTAGATTCCAAGCTCCAATCATTCCTTTTTATCCATAATTAACCATTAATTAGTATTGCTCGTTTTATAATCCTAAATAGTATATCTACCCACCAAATACAGCTCTTTAAAATAAGTAACCTTAACAATTGTCTTACAGATTTCCAAAATTAAAATCAAAAGGACATGTCTACTATAATGTTAAGCTTATGCAGTAAAATTATAAGATAATTGCAATAAATATATTTATTTTGTTAAAAATAGCAAACATCTACTTACTATATATTTTGTTACCTTTTATTAATAATTTTTTTTTTACAAATATATACACAAAAAATTAATTACTTGATTGAAATTAAGTTTTAAATCCATTCAATTAACTTCAAAATCAATAATAAAAGTAAAATTTTGCATTTGAATTAATTTTCTATTTACTATTCCATATTATTTGCTGTTTTTTGATGATAGTAATAACAAAATAGTCTAATCATGAATTTTTGGAATTAATAGATCTAAAATTGCCAAAAAATAACTTTCTCTATTCATTTTTTAATTCTAAATAGAGTTTTTAATTAGTTTTAAAAATTCAAATATATTAATTATAAAAATTAAGTATTAGTTGAAAATTTATATTTAAATATATTTTAATAAATATTAAAGAAAACTAGAAAGACTAAAACTTTAAAAAAAATACTATTATTTAAATACAAATATTTTTCATACAAAAAATAAAATAGTTAACGAATATGAATAAAAAAATAATTTTAAAGGCTTTTGTTATGTTCAGTGGTTTGTTTGTTGCTTAATTATAGCAAACTGAGATTTTATTGTATCCTCAAATTTTGGTTAGAAATCTTTATTTTAGTTATCCTAAAAAAAGTTAAAATAATAATTAGAAATAATAAAAGTAATTTACTTATTCTATGTTATTGAGGAATTACTATCTTTATGTACTTTATGAATCGGGAGATAGCAATAATATATCCATATTATTTTTATTTGCTTAATTATAATCTTAAAAGTTTATTATGGTTACATTCTTAGAGTTATCTAAATTTTAAAATATAAGATAAAAATTGATTTATTTCTTTAAGCAAAATTTACTTTTGGTTCTGAAATCATAAAAATTCTAATTATTAATTTAGTCTTGCTTATTATTTTCAGTGTAAGATTCAGTAATTTATGACTCAAAGTCTGATTATTACATTTAAATAAGCTTTTAGGACATTTTTTGTCCTAATTTTTTAGATTAAAGTGAAGTAATAGGCAATATTATACTAGCATTTGTTACTTCAGGTATTGATTAATTTTATTTTATATTTTTATGAAAGCTAAATCTCTAAGGATTAGTTTCTTTTTAAAAAATACTCTGACTCTGAAAATAGTTTTTAGGTGCTCTGTTTTAAAGAAGAATTTTTCTTAATGAACTACTTTATGAAAAATCTTCTTTTAATAGATTTTCTTACATACAATTTTTACCATCTTTTTTCCTTTTTTCAATATAATCTTGAACCCAAAGTCTTAGCAATTAAAAGTTATTAAATTTCTTAAACGAATTAGCTTCATCGTTAAATGTTAATAAGTAAAAATAATATAAAAACTTTTTCAAAAATGTTTCAATACCTAACTTTTTCATGACTTATTTGTTTAATATTACTTTAAAGCATTGTATTAATTTTAATTTTTTTAATCCATGATAGCTTAATTTAATTTATGCATCCAAATACATTAACAAAATTCTCAAAAACACTACTAGCTGAAGAATATAAGCTATTACTTATCCACAATATAGAAATATATCTGAATCTATAACATTCATTAAAATACTTAATATTGTTAAAAGGCAGCATATTTAGATAAATAGCATATCAATTTTAAAGTAGTTTATCTTTTAGTAAGGCTTTTGATTAAATTTATTGGATTTTTATTATATTATTTTTTTAAAAATTAAAATTACTTAATATTTTTACAAAAGCAAAAGATACAAATAGAGAAAAACTAACATTAATGAAGCCCTACATAGAATGTTTTCATCAAAATATTAAACAAAAAATACTAATATTAGTCTTAAGTTCATAGCCAAAAACTCCCACAAATAAAAATTTCTTTTGTAGCCATAAAAAAGAAATCCATACTATTTTTTTAAAGTAAACATTTATTTTAAGGTATTTTTGAAAAATATTACCTTTTTTGTTAAATAAAATTCGCTTGAAAATTAGTTAATTTATTTAGAATTAGTCCAGATCTTCCATATTAATATACCTGGTATCAATATTATCCATAAAAATAATGCTGGTAGTATCATGGTTGCTATCAAAAATGTATGTTATGTAGAATAGCATTATTCTAATAAATAAAAGTTCACTAAATTTTGACTTCCTACTTTCTTACAAGTAAAAGGTTGTATCAAAGATTAGAAGGAACTTTATTACAAGAAGAAAAATAGAAAAATAAAGCAAACAATAGAGGAATCTTTCTATTTTTAATAAATGATTTTAATTAAATATTATTGTTATATAGAGTTAAATTACTTTGTATTCATTAAAAAATGAAATCTTTGACTAAGAGACAAAATATTTTAAAACCTTTAAGATCAGTGAGTAGATTAGAAATCCTAAAGGAATGATAATGAAAGGAATTATTACAAAAAACAACACTTTATAGTAATAAATAGGTATTTAATTTCGGAATTTAGCTAGCAAGCAATCAAGCAAATTTTAATTAGAGCTAACAGGGGAAAATATTGAAATTATTTAAACATTAAGTATTGGTTTTGGACTTAAAGTAGAAATACTTAAAAATATCTAAAGATATCTTATCATGATTCTGCTATAAAATGATTTTTCTCCTATTTAAGCTGAGGTTCCTAATCTTATCAATCCTAGTTTATCTAAAATTAAAGTTTTGACCATTAAATTCAAATTTATTTTAGTCTAGTAGAATATATATGTTAAGTATAGAATAGTGATAACACCCAACATAAATTATTAAACTATCAAATGTGCATCTGTGTCACACTTTATACAATTATTTCCTAAACTATTAGTACCATATGAGCTATTCCAAAACTAGCCTAAATAATCACAAGTCTAACACAAAGGTCCTACCAATCTATCATTATAAAATCAATCAAAATAATAAAAAAATTTTTTTATATTTTTAATAAAATTACCCCTCAGAACAATAATTAGTTTCTTCATTTCCATTGCATAAATCATGTGACTTAGTACAAGGTAATATTTCGTCATCATATTTACCAGCCCTCCAAAATCCTTTCTTTAGAGAAATTTAGCTACCTTCACAATAGTTACTAGATTGGTAATCACATTATTTACATTGCAAATCTTTAAATGACTACTTAGGATCTATTATCGAATAAGTGCCATTTTAGCATGTTTAACAACTAGCTAATGAGCATTAAGTGCAAGCTGGTTATATTATTTCACCTATTTAACACTCTCTAAATATATAGTTAACATAGATTGTTAAAGTATCTGTAAATCTTTAAGTTTAGTTTGACAAAATATTAAATCCATAAAATAATAAAACACCTTCTCCTTTCTTTCCCAGCTAGCCTAGTTATATTTAAATAAAATTAAAATATTTTAATTTAAACGTTAAATTTTGATTAAAATTTTTTTTTTTTTAATGAAAATTATTTAAAATGAGAAAAATTAGTTTTATTAATATTTTATAAATACCTGTTGAGGAATACTATTCTAGGAGAAATTTATTTGTTTGAAACTATTTTAATGTTGTCCCATCTAATTTCAAATTTCTTTAACTAATATCCTATAATTATTTTATTTAATATAACTCCTTCAGTTCAACTTGATAACTCTGAAATTCTGATATTTTTTGGAGTGATCCATTTTCATAACCTTGAATTGTTACTATATTTCCCTCTTCATCAAGTAATTCTATTTCTAATATTTAGCTTTATGTTCCACTTTGAACACTATAAAAAGTATAAATCCCATTATTTTAAATTGTCTGATTATTTATTTTTACACTTTGAGGGTAAGAACAAAAATTATTTCCATAGGAAAGGCCTTAATTTAATTTACAAATATTTTAAAAAATGGTTCCACAAGAATCAAGAATATTATTGGATTAATCTTTTTGTAAAAACTAAGGCTTAAAAGTTAAATATCTAGCTACTCCTCCTATTTACGCTTTGTTATTTTAAAAAATACTTTTTTTTATTAAAATGTCAGAATTATTTAGTAATAAAACTCCTCCATTTTCACTAGCAACATTGTTCAAAAAAGTAACATTTTAAACCAATCCTTCACACTCATTAATAAAATACATGCATCCACCATCTTTTTAATAAAATTAAGCTATTAATCAAAAATATATAATAATTAAATTACTTTAGGCAGAATTTTATTAAAATAAACTGTTTGAGATATTAACAAAAGAACTTGTAAAGTAGAATACACCTCCCCCTAACTATCCTTAAGAAATACTATTTTAATCAAAATACGACTAATCTATAGATACTTTGCTTTAATTAATTGTTACAGGAGATTAATTTTAAGATTAAGTTCCTGAGATATTGAAATAATTCATTTTAATTTGCTGTGAAATTAATGTTATTATGCTTATCAAAGAACTACTTATTTCATTTTTAATGAAAGTTTCTTTGATTAAAATTTATGATGAATTAGAATTTATCATATAACTGTCTGAAGCCACATATTTATTTGAGTTTATCGTACTATTTGAAATCTCTAATTTATTATTTCTTACCTCTATATTAAATGTTAAAGAATTTTGCATTTATTTTAAAATATTTTAGTTTATGATAATTCCTAAATTAATATTTCTATTAAACTAGATTGATTAAATTATGACATTTGTAGATATGAGTGATTATATTAAAAATGAGCTCCCTTCACTATAATTATCAGAGATATCATTACTCTAAAAGAAAACATTTGTTATAAAATTTATTAAAAATATTGTGCTCTAACTTAATTTATTATTTTTTATTTAGTTTCTTCTAAAAACAAATAAAGAAGTTTTATTGTAGTTAATCGAGTTATTAAAAGTTAAAAAGGTAGGTGCAGAAATTGAGTTTTCAGTTATGTTGCTATCTTCAATTATTAATGATTTAGTATTTTTAATTATGAAGGTGTCTTAATAAAATGATATATTTTACTTCTAAATACTTACATTTTATAAGTGAAATAGCTCCAAATTATTAATAGAAAAAGGTTAGCTACTAAAAATTAATTTACTTGAAATAAATGAGAGTTATTATAGTGTCTCATTAGCCTATTAATATTGTTAATCTTCTTCTTAGAGTTCAACTATCAAATTATTTAATTCAACAATCAGTAAATTTTTTGATGCTAGTAATTAATTCATATAGAAGTTTCCCAGAATTTGATTCTATTAATTAGTTCCTTTTATAGTGAGCTAAACTTACATTTAGAATTCAGAATTTATTTATGGGAATCCATAAAAGGTAAAAGGTTAGTTCATATCTAAATTAAACAAATGAGGCATAGATAATTTATTATTAATTTATAAGTTGTTTCTCAAATTTTAATAATCACGTATTCTTTTGTAGATATCAAAAAAATTAGCATCCTACATATTTTACTAACATGACATTTAACCAAGTGTATCAGTCATTAAATAATTAAATCCTTATAGATTAAAAGAGAGTATAGTTATTATATATTGACCATTTATTTAACTTACATTTATTTTTACATTTTCGAAAAATGAATTTCTGTTTTAGAGTTTTTAGACAACACTCATATTCTTCAAAGATGAATCATTAGAAGCGATAACAATAAAAAATTGTCCCTACTAAATGAAAAATTGGTTATTTTAAATTAAGGTTACTTTTCTTTTCATAAAATTAGTTTCAACCAGTGAATTACTTTGATAAATATAATTCTATTTAAAAGATTAATAATCATAAGAAATATAATAAAAATCAGAACTCACTAGAATTGTTTGATTTTCAGGAGAAAGGATAAATTACTAATTAGTTTACCAACGAGAAGCTGTTTAAAGAAGAGCTAATTATTTAAACACCTTTTAATCATCATTTTTATATATTAAACAGTAGTTGTATATTTTTTGATTCACCAAAATGTAATCTCTATTTACTACTACTTGAAGAATAGGATAGTCTAATTGTATTTATCGATCAACTTAAACCTAAAATTATTTTATACTATACTAAACTAGCTAACCATCAAATGAATAACTGAATATTGTCAGTTAATTAAAAATGATTAAGTCTACAATAACTTATTAGTGTATAAGAGGAAATGATTTGGTTTTCAAACCTGTAGAGCTTTCTATCATATAAATAGAGTGATTTATAAGAATAACAATTAGCTCAGTCGATGATTAAATTCCATTTTATAATTTATACAATGGTAATTCTAGGTTTTGAGTATAGAGTTATTGTAATTAAAATTAATTACTATTTGATTTAATTAATTAATAAGATATAAGTTGATTATTATATCCACAGATAATGATATTTTACTTATTAACACTATGAGAACATTATGTTTGAATACTTTAGTTAATTTATAATGTGCTCTTTTTAATTAATTTAAGTTATTTTGTTGTAGCTAAAATAAAATATTCATCATTGATTAAAAAAATTGTGTTATTAAACCTATCATTATATTGAAGATTAAATCCATTTTCTGTTTATTCACTCATTATCTACCACTTTTATAAATTTCCTTCTGATCTAACATAGTATACAGAGTTATCTTTTTCATCATAAGCATAACTCATAACTGAAGTAGATCTATGTATTATTTAAAAGTAGCTTTGTTAAATCCCAAGTTCATACTCCCAAAAAAGTATATTTTTATCATTTGAAAATGATAAAATCTATTTTAAAAATATTAATAAAAAAATTGTATTAGTAAATTATATTTACTTGAAATTAATTTTAGTTAATTATGAACGAATTTATTTGGTTAGTATGTTAATCAAATATTTTCAGTACATAAAGCAACGGATATTTGAGTAAAACTACTCTAAAGCTTGCATCCTAAATAATCAATACCTTATTATTCTAAATATGTTACAAATATTTTTTTTAATTAGTATTTGAAATAAATAAATAATCTACTAAATCTAATTATCCATTCTATATTTTTGCAGTGTTTTAAAAAAGGTAATAAGGAATTTGGCTAATTTAAGAGTTATATGGCCAAATTTATACTGTACAATCATCACCCATACTTGCAAACAGCTAATTTTGAGGGTCAACAACAACAGCTCTAACCCATCCCTTTAAAAAATATAATTTAAATAGTGTTTTAATAATAATAGTTCTTTAAAATACTTAATGTATAGCATTCTATTAGTTAAAAATATAACTTCTTGAAGTTACATTATAATTCCAGACGTTTCCATCTTGCTCATAAAGTACTATGCACTAATTGAGCTTATCATACACTGCATTTATACCTTTTAATTATGCTATTGCATTCACAGATTACTCTACTGTACTTAGCTGAAGTATTAAAGGATACCAATTCCACTTTGTTTAAATTAAAGTTTGATTTACAGTAAAATATTTAAAATTGTAATAAACTTAAACCAAAAATATTTTTAAATTAATTTTTATTATACTTGAATTTAATTGAAAAAATTAAAAGAAAGACATAAAAAATTTAATGTAATTTACTCCAACTAAGAATAAATAATCATTCTAATAATCAATAGTGATTCTTGTGACATTCCAATTTGACAAAATATGCTTTAAATCATTTCCTAAATAAAATGTATTATTTTATTAAAACTTCTTCCAGATATAAATGCTTCCATGCTCACAACCTGAAAAAACTCTATTTCTTTAAAGCTCTACTTCGAAATTATTCACTTTTACACAATCTACTGGATCATGATAGAGTCTTTGCTAAAATTATAACTGAGGATAGCTCCATATTGCAAGAGTATTGTCAAATGAGGAAGTTATAATTATATTCCATTCATAAATTACAGTTAATTGAGTAATTTTATTATCATGCTTATTAAAAACTCAAATATTAAATAAAATTAATTTAAAATAAAAATTACTTAAAATGCAGAAATTTGTAGGAGTTTATTTGTTTATAGATCATATTAATAAATTTTATTAGTAAAAACAAATAAGCTATTAGTCTAGTAATCAACAATACCTCCCTAAGCTCCTTCAGTTAAAGAAATTTAATGAATTAACTTCTTCTAAGAGTAATCAGTAAATAATATTTATAAACCTGAACTATAAACAATCATCTTATACTTAGTATTAATTTAGAATGTAGAAGAGTTAATCGCATTAATCGGTGTCCAGTCACAAACCTACAAAAAAAATAAATATCAATATTAAAAATAAAAAAATTTACTTATTTTAGTGTGATTATATCATAGCTAATTATAAAAGAACTTGAAAGTAATATTATGAGCAAATTCTCATTATGATCAATTTCTATTTTAGAAACACTGCTTAGCTCATCTAAAACATCTGTTTTAAGAATACTAAAAGATGACATATTAATAAACATAAGATAGCTAATATCAGAAATAACTAAAAGTAGATTTTCGATAAGCAAAAGCAAGCATTAATTTGGATTCATGGTTAAATTATTGATTATATTTTCTTCTTTTGTTAATTTATTAACAATTACAATTTGATTTGGATTATTCATTAAAAGTATTAAATACTAGTCTCCAAAGCAAATATTTTAAGTTACTTAATTATTTTTCAAAGATGTTTGTAAATTTCGATTTTCTATATTCAATTAACTATTGATAGTTAGAACCTAAAAATAAATAGTAATTATTATAAAATCAAAATTTATTTTTAAATAATTTTAGAATTTACATAGATTTTTTAGTCAGTTTTAGTCAAAATAATAGAATTGGAAATTTAATCAAAATAAGTTTACTTAAATATAAACTGATTTTAATTGAAAGTATTAACTAAAAGTTAGCTGTTAGCTTGATCTTTAGTCAATACCTATATAATTGTTTAAAATATAAAAATAACTCCTTACTAACATTAAAATATTTAGATTTGATTATTTTAAATCGCTTATTCATAAAGTAGCTAAAATTTTTAAGAGCTAAATACAGCTACTTTTTAAGATGGATCAGTAACTATTATGATTTCTATATTATTATTGAAGTATACGCTACTAACAATAAATGTATCATTAAATTATAGCTCGCTCAAAAATCTACCATCAATATATGAAGTAACTACTACGAAATTTGACGGACCTTATGTACCCCAAATATATATTTAATCTTTTTACTATTTTTAAAAGATAAATATTATTATTAATTTTGATTATATATATTTTATAGTAGGTTTAAATGAATAAATGTTCAATAATTTCAAATAAATAAATAGCTATAGATGATCACAACAATAATTCAATAATTGAATAAATAGTTGAAATTATTAAAATAAAATTAATTAAAACTATATAAAAAATATTTATATATTAAAGAATTAAAATTACTTTATTATATGTCCATGCGCTATTTTGTGAAAGGTTATAGTATTGAGTAAGATATTCTCCTTTAGGGTAGCTAAAGTAGCCTAGCTTTCCTTAATTTTCTATAGAATAGATTCTAAGCAATTCATCATCAAAATACAAACCAACAATTTTTTCTTCATATACATCTAAGTGCTTAAAACAGCTAGTATGCTTTTTTATTTATCCATTAGATATTTCTAAAAATAAAAGACCACTAGATGATAAAGTTTTTAATTAAGAACCATCAATAATTGCATTAGGTTTTAATCCAACCAGTAGCCTTAATAATTAAAATATTAATATATATTAGGTTTTTACAATTAATTATTATAGTATAAAAATAAATTAATTGAACAAATTAATTATTACTATGAAATTAAATATTTATTAAGTTGAACAACCCTGTTTTTATTTACAACTACAGTTAAAATTTGTGAACTTCCATAAAACACTGTGTAATCATCTCCAACAATTAAGCTAGTATAATTCAATTAAGTTAAATCCAAACCAGGCTAAATATTCTTAAAATCATAATCAGCAGTATCGATTCCTGTAGTTGCAGGATTAATAATTTGATTGCCAAAATAAATTAAAGAATTAACTCCGCATGCAACTAAAGTATTATCTTTTAGGAACCCATAGTCATTAATTTAATTTGGAATAGAAAGTAGTGTTACTAGATCACTAAAATTGGAATTCAATTTAAAAATAGTAAAACCTGTACTATTTTTACTTAAAAATGTTAGTCCTTGATTTACATCAAAGCGCAAATAAATGATATTTCCATAATCAAATTTAAACTTTTGCTCTATTTAAAAGTAATTTTGGTTAATCATGTAAATTTAATTTTAAGCTGAAAGAATATAGATATATTCTTAATTAAAATCACTTTCACATTAAACTCCTTCAGAATCTAGCTCTATTTAAAAATCTGAATTATTTTTTCTCTAGTAGACCTTTTAATATTAAAATGGTTTAACATTAAAAGCCATTAAAATATAAATAAAAAATTATCTAAATATTAAAATGAATTTAAATAAACTCTATTTTTTGCATTAAAATATTAATAAATTAAAAATACTTAAAATAAGATTTAAAGAAAATGATAATAATTCAAAATATAATAAATAATTTATAAATACGTAGTTATTTTAAGGATAAAATAGAATGTTAGTTTTAACATTGTAGCACAATTTCACTGAAAAAGGGAAGTTAATAGATGTAGAAGAGCCTGATAAGATTAGTTTACCTTCCTGCTGATAAAGACTTTACTGATATACATTCAAATTTGAATCTAATATGTATATGAATGTCTAAGATATAGTTTGATCAAAGATGCTTACCTGCTTATCAACAAAAATAGAATGAAATTCAATATTATTGTCCTAGTAAAAGTTAGTAGTAAAGAGAAGACTTGCATCTGTTAAATTCCATACTCCAAATAATCCAGAGCTACCATAGTCAGCCAAAAGTTAAATGAACTTATCTTAGTATTTAAAATAGAACAATTCACCACCAAAAACTACATTTTCTGTAATCATTCCTTAGCAATTTCTCGATGTGTAACCTAAGTTAAAATCAAAAGGGCATATTTGTTGGAGCGAAGATTAAAACAATAGTGTAAAAACTATAATTATATTTAAGTATGCCATTATTTTTAAGTGATTTGTATTGAAAGTTATTAAATTTTAAGCTAACCAATATCAAATTATTTTAAGAATTGTTTGTATCAATTTTAATAAAAAATTTATCTTTAATATTATTTGTAAACATATTAAATTTTAATCCATTAAATTAAATCAATAAAAAGGTATTTGATCTAGTAAAAGTTATTTACTATTTTTTTTATATATTTTAAGATAAATTTTTCACTTCGCTAAATTAATTTAACATTTTATAACCACCTTAAACGCTTACTTAACAACAGTTAACTGGTTGAATTTCATTTTAAATTTGGAGTCCTTTTTGAGTCAATAATTTTTTATAATAAGTTATTATTTTAGTTAAACAAAATATACCAAATAGAACACTATCTCACATTTTGAAAACAAATATGTATTAAGTTTAAAAAATCATCAATAACTTCTAAAAAATTGGAAAATTTTTAAATTATTTAACTTTCAATCTAAAGATTTGCAGTAGCTCTAAATAAATAAATTTATTTATTTTATTTGATAAAATATATTTAATTAATTACTTGTGTATTTTAAATTTATCTAAAAACTTAAGAATGTAATTATAAAAATAAAAGAGTAAATAAGGCTAACACCACTAATTTAATTCTTAATTTGGTTGAAATTTTAATTGTATAAATTTACTTATATTTCTACTTAATAAGTAAATATTTTATCAATTAAAATAGTTTTTTTGTTAAATTACTTGCTATTAATCTTTAGTAATATCTACTTATTTTAATAATTAAAATATATTTTTTTATATGTCAAGCCTATCTTATTTTAGAATTAAAAAACTTAAGACCTTTTATTTATTTAATTTGAAATATTATTTTAAATCAAAAATTCTTTTATTTATGTTTTTAAAGAAAAATATTAAAAATAAAACATTTGTAAAAAAAATATTCTTTTTAATTAAATAAAAATAAAAAATGGATTTTATTTCCTTAATTCTTATTGATGAACCTACGATAAAATTTAAAAATAAATAATATTCTAATTATATTAATTATATATTTATTGTTTAAAATAAATTTAATAATAAAAAATTAATTTACTTTTTTAAACTTTTTTAAATAGTTTTCTTAATGTCAAAATATTACATAATTTATAGCTATTATTTATTAAGCAAAGTAATTTAATATGATTAACCATTAAGGACTTTATGAATTGTAAATATAACCATTATAGCTTAAAAAAATTTTTTTAAAGAAATTGGAATACTCTACACAATTACAATTTTTTAAAACTTGATATTTTTATATATTGCTCATTTTATTTTTATTCTTTTAAGTAACAATGATAGTGAGAATATTTAGTTTATTCAAAATTATATAGAGTTTTTTAATTTAGATAAGATTTTTATGTAATTTAAAAATTTTTGGTTAAATATGAATAAAAAATCTAGACACTGTGTAGTAAATAAATAATTATTTTTATAAACTAAATGTAACTCATTAAAAATTAACATCACTAGATTTAGTAAACAATTTAAAAAGAAATTGATAAATAAAATAATTTTTTGTCAATAATTTACTAAAAAAATAATTAGTATGATAAAATCATGTATCAATCAAGTAGCAATTGATGAGAGAGAATGTTTTTTTTATATTGAATTTAGAAGAAAATAAAAAAAATTATTAGTTTTATAATAAAAAGTGAATGGTGATTTATGAGTAGTTAGAAATACTAAAATTTAACAAATAGAAAGAAACTAAATAAAGAAAAAAAATATGGAATGCACATTTATCTATAAAATTAGATGAAATATAAAAAAAATTAGTAGTTAAAAACTTAATCATGGTTTTATCCATAAAAATATCAAAAATTTAGTGAAACATTTAGAAATGATCAAATTATAAAGGAAAAAATAACTATTCGATTAGAAATGAAAATGAAAAGTAAACAGAAAAAGTTAACAAACAAATGAAATAAATAAAAGGTTGGAAATAAAAAGCTGGTAAAGACATTCATTCAGCAAGTTAATAATAATAATTAATTTTGGTATGCATATTGTAGTTAGTTATTGAAAATCAACCAAATTAATTATATATTATTGTGTTTGTTGTTATCACAAACGACTTTAAAAAAATTACAAATAAATATATTTTGATTAAAAAATCAAATAGTGATAAATAGTAATTAGGCAGACACCTCTCAAGAAACAAATTAATTAATTAATATATCTAAGAAAAATAGTATAGCTGAAAATTCGCATTTGATTTCTTATTAAAAGAAGATTTTTTTACTAACTCAAGGATTTTGAAGTAAGATATAAACTATAAAATATATAGCTCAAAATAAATCAGAAGACAGCCAATTAATTATAATCATTTTAATAAAGAAGGAAAAGATAAAATATTTTTAGATAGAATACATAAAGACATATAAGCAACATTTGTGATAAGAAGCATTGATTTGAAAGAAGTTTTATAAATAAAAGTAAAAGCATTAAACCATATTAAAAAAATCATCAGCTACTTGGTAAAAAGGGCATGTCTCATATACAAGGAATAAGAAATTTAAAGGAGCTATACAATTACAAGTACTCAGATAAATTAGAAGAAGGTGTTAACATGAATTAAAATAACTTAATAGGTGGAAGCAGTGCTAATGGAAGCGGGTTTAATTCTGCTATTGGATCTGCTCGTGTTAAATTTCCAGCCTTTTCTGCTACTCATAATAAGAATAAATTTATGATAGCAAATTCAGCAAATGTTTCTTAAAAGAAATCCTTAAACTCTTCTAAGCCAAATTCAAGGAATGGCAGTATATTTATTGAAAATGCAGCATCTTCTAACAGTAATAACCCAAATAGTAATTTGAACTTAAGCGGAACAAACACAAACATGATAAATAGTTTAATGGTTGGTAATAATTCTAACGTTAATAATGGTAGCAATAGTGTAAACATTCCTAACGTGAATAACCTCATGTAGAATATTAATTCAAATGTAAATAACTAAAATAACAGTAGTTTGAATGCAACAAACATAAGCAGCTATCTTAGTAATACTGCTTCAGTTATCAACCCTTACAGCTATGGAAATAGTTAGCCTGTAAGCAAAAATTCTCAACCTGAAAAACCAAAAGTAATCTCGTTGCATTTATCATAATAATAACAACAATCGCAATAAATCTCGCACAATAATTCACATATTGCTGGAGGAAGCCATTCAAATTATCATTCTCCAGTTCCTTCTCCTCATCACATGTCTCATTCTCAATATCTAGCTAGCAGGTCGTCTCGCAGAGAGTATAATAACTCTATGTATTAGCCTTCAACTTCTCTATAAATTTAAGGAGGATAATAATAAGGATAGACTTAAGGTTATTAATAACAATAATAGCAACAATTGTAGATGTATTAACAGTAGTAGATATAGTTACATCTACAATAATAACAACAACAGCTTTAGTAGTAGTAATAGCAATCTTATTATCATCCTCACAGTAGCAGTAGCGCTCCTTATGGTAATTCTTCTGTTGGAGCTGGCTCTATCAGTGGATATAATGCAAGTGCAATGCCAAGTAATCATCATCACTCTTACAGTAGAAATAATTCGAGGAACGATAAATCTATGGATAGAATAGACTCTCATAGACCTGAATCACATAGAGACCGTTCTACTAGTAAATCTAACCAATAATATCCACCTTAGGCTCCTGCTCAATCGTATCGCCAAGTAAAATATATTTAATTAAAAGTAAAAATACTTATTTATTAAATCCACAAATTACTTTGAAATCTTATGCAAATATGTGAATAAACATAAAACTAAGCTAAAAGAGAAAGAAATGAATAAAATGGCATAAAATAAACATAATTTTATGAATTTTTTAGGTTTAAAATTACAAAGAAACATCTTAGATTAAAGAAAATTTATAAATTAACATCATTTGAAAAGAAAAATAAGGAGATTAAACAAATTTGTTTCATTTTGAAATTCCTTAACTTTATTTCCTCAATTTTGAGATAAGGAAAAATAAAAATATCAAATTTACCATTAATTTTTTTATTATATAATTCATAAATAAATCAAATTTTATTTTATCTATTTGATTTTAAAGTAATAGGAGCAGCAACTACTCGAAAAGTATAAAGGAACACCATTTATGAATCATATATTCCTAAATAATTTCTAGGCAAATGATCAATAACCTACAAAAAGCGTTTCTAAGAATTCATCAAGAGGAGTCGAATCTCGTAATGAATCGCGCTAAAATGAAAGATAGGAACCTTCTCCAATGAGAATTTAAAATTCACGTAACTCTTTTAATTTTACTTATTTTTTAAGTTAATTATTTTACATATTTTAGTTGATATGAAGGATCCATACTACTTTGGTACTATGAGCAGAAATATGTTTAATTTTCATTATGTTATTGGTAAAGGAGGTTTTGGCAAAGTATATTTTTATTTATCAATTATATATAATTTGTTATCAGTAAATAAAATGTAATTTACTTTAATTATAACTAAAAAAGGTGTGGAAAGTAGATAGTAAAAAAACTAAGAAAGTTTTTGCAATGAAAGAAATGTCAAAATCAAAGTAAAGATTTATAATACTTGTTAGATAACTCTTTAATTTTTTATTGAATTTAATATTAATTTTTATTTACTTAATTAAAAAAAAATTATTAATTTAGGATTATCACTAAAAGAAGTGTAAATTCTGTGATGAGTGAAAGATAATTACTGAGCTAATTAAAAAATCCGTAAAAACATAGTTTTAATATGAAATATTCATTTTTTAGAAAAATTTTTATTCTTATTTATTCAACATTGCTTAAACTCAATTAAGCTATGAAAATAAAATCTATTTTTTATTACTAGATTTTTAGTTAATATGAATTTTGCCTTCTAGGATAGAGAAAATTTATATCTAGTTATGGACTTACTGACAGGAGGAGATTTAAGATTCCATATAGGTAAACATAGAAGATTTTCAGAAGTACAGACAAGTAAGCTAAACAACATCTTCAATAATTTGATCTGAAATTTATGTTAAATTTATTTAGGATTTTTCATAGCATGCATTATGATGTGCCTTGAATACCTTCATTTAAATAATATAATTCACAGAGATATAAAACCTGAGAATTTAGTTATGGATGATTCGGGTTATCTAAGAGTGACAGATTTAGGTATTGCTCGTGTTTGGAAACCAGAAAATTCTTAAGATACTTCAGGTACTCCAGGATATATGGCACCAGAAGTAATGTGTAGATAAAATCATGGTATTGCTGTCGATTATTTTGCAGTAGGAGTAATTGGATATGAGTTCATGATGGGCAGAGTAATTTATAATTAATTATATTTTAATTTTGTTTTAATATATATATTATACTTATTAATAAAGAGACCCTATCTTGGAAGAAGTCGTAAAGAAATTAGAGATTAAATCCTCGCTAAGCAAGTTCAAATAAAGAAACATGAAATTCCAGATGGGTGGTCTATTGAGGCTGCTGATTTCATAAATAGAGTAAAAATTGATTTTAGAAGATAACAATTATTTTATTGTATTTTTTCAAAGATGATTCAAAGAAAACCTATGAACAGACTTGGTATAAATGGTCCTGAAGAAGTTAAAAATCACCCTTGGTTAAGAAATTTCCCATGGTAAAAATTATAAAATAAAGAACTTGAATCGCCTTTTGTACCTTAAGTAAAGAATCTAAATGATATAAAAATAATTTTAAATATTTTTTTCGTAATTCATAAAGTCAATTGAAGATAATTACGATTACCGCTAATAGATTTCTCTTGATGATAGGGATACGAATGAAGATCTCAATTAATAAAATGGTTTGTTGCTCAGAAGAAATTCAGTTTAGAGTAATATTTATTTTTACAACACATTGATTAATCTAAAAAAAAATAATCAAAAATAGATTTATTTGCTGGTTATAATTATGATGGAACCTAATCAGCTAAAAGATAAAGTAGTAATGGCAGTAGAACAGGCTCTACAGCAGCAACTCATAATACATATAACACACATTCTGACCGCAGCAATTCTCAACTATAGCAATATTTAAATAGTAATACTACTAATACTAACAATAACTCTAATATAAATTCAAGTAGAGTTGTTATGCAGAACCCTTCAAGATAACTTGATGATTGAATTATTTATAATAGTATAATATTAGAACTCTTTAAAAATTACTTTAATTTCCTTAAAAATTATAAATCTCAAATATATTTAAATAAATAATACCAAAGCTAAATTATAATTAACACCAATAATATTTTTTATTTAATAATTCAATACTTTAATAATTAGCCTTGATAGATTTTTAATAATTATTGATTATAATAAAATGCAATTTTAAAAAAACTATGCATGAACAGGCTAAAATAGAAACTTTAAGGTATCAAATAAATATCTAATCTATAATAATAATTATTATATTAATCTGAATATACATTTTTGGACTGATTCATCAATCATATTAAAATATTCACCACAAATTATAAAATAAATTAAATTAAATAATTTATAAAATTGTATAAATTTATATTCAAAAATTAGCAAAGAAATATAACTGTAAAATAAATTAAGAATACTTAATTACATATTCAAATTTAGCCAATCCATTAAAAATTATTCATAAAAATTTTAATTATCAACTTTTTAATAAATATTTAATAATTTTTCAATAAGAAGATCAGTTAACTGTTTTAGTATTCTCCAAAATAATTATCATTAAAAATAATAAATTTTATGTTAAAAAATGTTAAAAATAATCTCATAACAAATAAATTGATTCATAAAGATTGTCATGTTCATTAGAGCAAAATTATAAAGTTAATAAATGGAATTATTTGTATCAAATTTTTTGGTTTAAAAAGAAAATAATTTTTTAAAATATAGAATTCAAATTTATGCAAAATGCATTTATTCATTCGATAATTTCATCAATATCCTAATCATCGAATTCAATCGAGTTATGCACTTTATTCTCTGATGTATCAGTCTATTCTTTTTCCAATTAATTTACATTTTATAAAAATTTTGGAAAGAAAAACTATTAACTTTGAGTGAGGTCATTTTTATTAATGCTGCAGTTATTTGCTAAATTGTTTAATGAGCTTTGATCCTCATTCAAATTGTATATCTACATACTTTAATTATTTTTAGAGTTATTTTTGTTTTTAAAGCTATAATCTTTCATTCTACAAGGTGATTATTATGTAGTTAAACTAAATTAAGAAAGCTAATTTTGAAACTATGTTGATTTTTGCTCAAATAATTTCTTTGAATTAGATGAATTAATATTAAAGTTGTTATTTTTTTAAATAGCTATATCCTTATTATAATTATTTTCATTTAAATAATTTATTTCATCAGCTACTTAGTAAATCTAATCAATGTCCTTACACTTTTCTTCTATATTTTTATTTTTTATTATTTTTAATTTATATTATTAAATTATATATCCTGTATTATCTAAAATTCTTATGAGTACTTCTTCAATATCATCTTATACAGGTATTCCATGCAAAATAATGACTCCGTTTTTTTAATCTAAATAAAGCCAAGAAGGTAATCTCATATTTTTAGAAATTCCATATAAAGTATACTCTAAATTAAAAAATTAATATAAAGGCCTTAGCCATTTGCTTATCTTTTTCTTTTTGCATGCAACAATTTATTTAATGTTTTATGAATCTATATGGAGTGATTAACCGTAAGCTACTTTGAAATTTGAAGCTTTTTCTCCACAAAATCCATAAACATCAGCAAATATAACTTCTCTAATTAAGTATAGATTAATTTTGGTTTGTTATTCATTAGAGATCTCAATAAATTATTCAAAAGAGTTAGGAATTACTTTTAAAGATTATGGTAATAAATCTAACTATTATAGTATTTATAATAGCACACCATATTTTAATTCAAGTTTTGGAAATACTTTCTGCTACTTATATTATTAGTAACTCAATTAAATTTAATCATTTAATTAGTAATCTATTTTTACTATAGCTTTAAACCAGTCATTTTCACAATTTTGAATTTTATCACTGCAAAAATACTTTATGTAACTGTAAACTATAAAAGATTTGTAATCTAAATTTAAAAAATACCTAGAGAGATAAGCCCTTAATCCTCTGTAAATTTTAGAATCCGTATTTTAAATATCGTTTTAAAAGTTTTGTTTGTCTAATTATTTTATTTGAACATCATAACTTATAATATCTTTTATGACTTGAGACATGAGTATGTTACCTCTACTATCCATATACTTTTTTTCTATTTGAGATTTTCGATCATGAGGCTTTAATTTTTTTAAATTCTGAATTTACTTCATTAATTTTTTTTATTATAAATTGCTATTACTTTTAATAAGATTTTACAAGTCATTATTTTAATCCATCAACTAACTTTATTCAATACTATATTTTTATTAATTCATTTAACAGTAAATGTTATTATGTTTCTCAGAATTTCTTTTTTATAATTTTGATTTTGTTTCTACTTTTTTTTAGTCTGACACTTTATTGAATAGCTAAAGTAGGATCATTTATGAATATTTTTAGATGTTTCCTAAAATGATTAGCTGTTTCATATAAAATTCACTACAAACAGCAACCTCTTCAGAAAAGCTAACTCTTCTTTTGCAAATCGCATTTAAGAATATACTTCTTTACTAGAACAAACCTAGTACAAAAACAAGAGGACCAATAATTTTTAGTAGCAAATTTAACAGGTAGAGTAAAGGAATTCCGCTCACTACCAAAACAAATGTATCTTCAGCTTTTGTATATCCATCAGAGGCTATAATTTTGAAAGTATAGGACTATTGGAACATGCTAGAAGTAGTTGAACCTTTAAATGATAATAGATTATTACCAGATGATGACTATAACCAAAAATCTAAAGGTATTGTACTATAATTACTAGATGATTAGAGATATAGATATTAGTATGTTAAATCCTAAGTATCAGAAACAAAAAAAGTATCTTTTGAGAAAGAAAAAGCTATTTCAGATTCAATATCAATAACATCTCCTTAAAATTATTTGTTAATTTAACTTTGAAGATTGTTATCACTACTAACTTACAACTGCTTTTTTAGGGTAATAAATTAGCACTCGTAAATAGTAAACTATTTTATAATAGGGTAGTTTATATCATCCTTTATTGTAAGTGTTATATTTGGAGAGTTTTAAGAAGTAATTTAAGTCTAATTTGCAAAAATTATTTTATTATGCAAAACTTTATTTACATTTTCTAAATTTCCTGAGATGATTAGTTGATCCTGTAAATCAGAGAGTTAAAACACAACACTTGGATTATTAATAAAAATTAATTTACCATCATTATTATTTATAGATAGAGTTAAAGATATTGTGTTTTGAGTATTAGACTAAATAAATTAATTTGTATTTTAGTTGTCAAAAAACAGAGAAGTCTAAACATAAAATTTAATTGGATTCATGTAAAAAGATCTCATTAATGCTAATTTTGTAATCCAATTTATTTATTGAATTATGGTTTGATATTTTACATCTGTAAAATTGGTTGGATCAATTAATTGGTTCTAAAATTGCAAATCAAGATTAAAAGGTTAAGTAAAATCATATTGGTTGTTAATAAATCCATTTATGTCTAAAATATTTTATTCTTAAAGGTATTAGTAAATCATTTAAGATTAAGTTATGTTAATCACAATAGCATCAGTTTAATTTGAAGAGGAATAGACAAACGATTAGTAATTGAGAGGAATTACTGCTTAAAGAAGGATGATATTCAGGTTTGGATAATTTATATCACCATATACTAAGCTTTTATCAACAAAAAATTGACAAGATTATTGAAATTTATTAAAAGTAAAAAATTAAGGAAGAGGTAAATTTTCTCCATTCTAATAATAGTAAATGTTATTAATTTATATGTTTTAGTCAATAGGATAGAGAATTGCAAAATTTAATTAAATTTGTTAGCCTATAGTAAAGATGTATTCTAAATTTTAGCTAGTGTTTTCTTGATTAAATGATAAAGGTTGCTTTTAAAGCTTGGTTAAGGTTTATTAACCTGTAATGTTGTTTTAAACAATTAAGCTTACTTGAGTATGAATTTAAACTTAGCTGCGGGTTGGAAGAACAAGGATTCCTGTCGAAGTAGTTATAAAGATATATTCACTAGTATTTGGCTTGCATAAAGCATAACCATATTACTTTTCATAAGAAATGCTGTTAACTATATATGGAAAATTTTTATTTCTTATATCGATCAAAGTTAAAAATCCTTTTCCCATAGATGTTATTAAAATATATTACTCTTAATTGATAAGCAAGGCATCCACAGTATATCCTGGTAACTACACTCTTGAGATTATTTTTAATTTAGGTACATAACTTGTATCGATGATTCCAAATCCTTTAAAACCATCTAATAAATATATATATTTATCAAATATTTATGACATTATAACATTTTCTCCACCATGAGTTGTTATATAATCAGTTAAAATAGGATTAGTCTTATCTTAAACATTTAAAAGATAAACTCCAAAGAGTCTTATTGTGCTATATATCCAATTGTTATCTCTTGTGAAACATGCACCTTGATTCTCTCCTCTCATAAAATCATTGTTATACCACATTGAGAGCCTAGTTAAATTGAATATATCTGAAGAACTGTATATTATCAAACCAATCATGTATGTTTGCACAGCAAATTTTGTGTCAGCACTGAATACGATCATTTCTGATATTTAATAATCTTCGATTTCGTAGTTTTTTATTTCTTTCATATTTAATAGTGATATGTTTTGTTAATCAGTATTTGTATTCAAAGGATTGTATTAAAAGACTCCAATGCCTGATGCTGAAAAGTACCTTGGTATTATTAAGTATTTATTTGATTATTCAAAATAAATAGTATCCACTTGAATATCATAGTTTTTAAAATTATTAACGTCCAAACTATATGGGTCTTTGTTGAAAGGAAGAACATATAATCCAGTTACATCGAATCCCCCAATAAGGTATTGATCATCATAGTCTACATAGCATCTCCACTTATAGACCATGTCGAGGAAATCTTGGTACTTAATTTGATGGGTGTTAAATAGATTAGGTAAATCTTAATTTAGATTTGGTTAATCTTATGTGAATGTAAAAATACGGTCTGAGCTGCAAAAATATAAATAATTTTCTTTTTTTGATAGTTAAATTGAAATAAAGAGAGTGTCTGTCTTTATTAGTTCAAACACCTTAATTTGGTTTCTCTATCTGATATCGAAAATTAAAATACCATAAGATCTCACTCCTAAGAAAATAAATGTCTCTTCTTAATTCATAACCATTGTTTGACATGTAGTCTACATGTCTTAAAAGGGCCAAAATTCAGTGAAAGATAATTAAATTGGATACTAACTAGAATTACTATTAACAACTTGAGAAGAATCAGAGTAAAAAAATCCATACCAGAAATCAAAAGCATAAATAAAAGTATTGTCTTTTGTAGCAATACCCTAATAGACCCTCAGTCCTACATCTCCTAAAGCAGCAGCTAATATATCTATTTTTCTTGTACTTTAATTTGTAGCTGGTTTCTCTTATAATTAAAGCATGTAAAGGCCTTTGACATCACTAGCTACATAAAGCCATATTCCATCCTGTGAGAAAAAGATATTATTAATCATAACAGAGCCTGTATTAAAAGTAGAAATTAGAGATAGCATACTCTTTACAGAAGTATCATAAACAAATAAATCACCACCTTTAGCTGCTATTATTAATAATTCTTTTTACTAATTATAGCTAGTCCCTAATATATTTTTCTAGAAGGTAATATTCTACAATAAAACAAAATTCTACATTTCAAAATTTGATGAGTTATTTCTTTTAAACTCTAAATTATATACAAGTAGATTTTAAGAAATCACAACGAAAAGATATTTACTATCTGAGGTAGATTCAAAAAACTATACATAGTTCTATTAGCCAAGATCCAAAGTATGCAGAATTTAATCTCCTTATTCATCCACTATTGAAATACCTCTAAATCCACATGATACAAATACTAAATCTGTATCTGTTAGAACTTTTACTATAAGAGGAGTCCATAGGAAATCGTTTGAGCTTAATTAATTGGACATTAAAGGTGAATAAACTTAGTCAATAGACTATTAAGAATTTTAAGAGCTAGATTTATGGATGATTGCAAAAATAATAAAAATTATTTAAAGCATATTGAATTTTATTTAAATTAATTAAGTCCTTTTTATTTATTTATTCCTTTATTTATTAATTAAAGTTGTTTCTTAAAATTACAGCTAATTTAAATGATGAAACTAGTTTAAATGTAGAAGTTAACAGAAATTAATATAATTTTAAAAAAATGGATTTTATTCTTTTATTCAAATTAATAAACACTCATTTTTATTTATAATTTTTTCATTTCTTAATGAAAAAGTTGGATTTTATTTTGTTTTAAAAAGAATAAAGCATTTTATCATCTTTAATAATTATTAAATTTTTCTATTTGAGATAAAATTTATTCTTAATATAAATATCAAAACATGATTTCAATCAAATTTCATTTATTTTAAAAAATAATAAATAACATTTACAAATAAGTTTTTTTGTTACTAAATTGTTCATTTTTATATTTAATAAAAAATAACAAATTATTTAAATAAAGTTAGAAACAAAGAACCATTTTCTAAATATTTTTGTGAATGACTACAAATATAATGTTTAGATTTAAATTTTTTTTGTTATGCACCTAAAGCCTCTCTTTATAATTCAAATATTTACTATATAGATTCAAAACTTAATCACAGATAGAATTGCAACAAAAAGTCAAGCATAAAATATGAAAAAGATTTCCTTTTCAAAAGCATAGTAAATTAATTAAATTTATAGTAAGTAAATATATTCATATAATTTCAAATGATTATTTTTATTAGATGCTATAAAATACATAGTACTTTAAAATTAATATTTTTTATTATAAAATTTTAATATATTAAAAATCAGAAATATATTGGCTAGATATTCTAAAAAATAAAAATATTATTTCCATTATGATATATATTTGAATTTAAATTTCATTCAACTTTTTCATCAAATTTATTAGCTTGATGTTCAAAAAAACATTCAATATTATCATCAACGGTTTTTGTAAATTAATTTTCCTATGGTTTTGAAAAAAATGATTTTAAATCATTCTAAATATGACTATTAATAGTACTTGATAGCATGCTTCTATCATCTTGCAAAGAAATTAATTGATGGTTAGAAAATATATTATTATTCTTTGTGTTTTAGTTATTTTTAAATTAATGAATCAACATTTTTTTAGGTATATGATCTAAAATTTAACTGATATTTTATTTCTTTTATTAGATATTTTTAATTAAATTTTATTTAAATGATCTCACTCCATTTATAGGCTTTCTTTAAAAATACAGATTTTGACAATTATTCACATTCAAATTTTGTAGCTAAGAAATTTAATTTTAAATATTATTATAATGGATTTCATCAGCTACTTCATAAATTTAATCTATATTTTATTAATTATTTTTTATATTTGGATTTTGTATAACTCTTAGTAAAAACTAACGAATCACATACCCTGAGTTATCTTAAATTCTTATAAGAGTTTCATCGACATCATCTAGTTGAGGTGTTCCATACAAAATAATAACTCCGTGCTTTTAATCTAAGCAAAGCCAAGGAGGAAGTCTCATATTTTTTGAAATTCCATATAAAGAATACTCTATATTTAAAAATTTTTAAAGCGGTCTGAGCCACTCGCTAATTTTCTTTTTTTTACATGCTACTACTTATTTGATATCTTATACATCTATATGCAATGACTATCCAAAAGCTACCTTAAATTTTGAAGTTTCATTAATTTAAAATCCAAGCACATCAGCAAATATAACTTCTCTTATAAGATGTAAATTAATTTAAGCATTATGATTTTAGCATAATTATAAAAACTCATCAAAATTATTTGATGAGACTTTAAATTCTTATGGAATCAATTCAAAGATTTAAAAAATTTATAACAATACTCCATATTTAAATTCTAATTGTGGAAATGTCGTAAACTTTCTTTAAGATTGATTATTAAAATTTTCCTTAGCATGCTGTTAAAAATGTATATTTACTATTTCTTTATACCAGTCATTTATACATATTTTATTTTTTTAAATGCAAAAATGCTTTATATTTTTATAGACTATAAACGATCTACAATCTAAACTTAAAAAATATCGAGCTAACTAAGCTCTTATTGCTCTATAAATTTTTGAATCAGTAATTTGAGTATCCTTCTTAAATTTCTTTAACAACATAGTTTCAAATATTTTGTATTTAGAAAGGTCTTTTAGAACAGCAGACATAAGAAGCCTTCCTTTATAATCCATGTACCTTTTTTCTAAAATAGAATTAGGTTTATGGCTTTTCTATTTTTTTAAATTTTCAACTAACTTTGTAAACTTTTATGAATTCTAATTATCTATTTCAGGCATAAGTAAGAGACTTTGATGCTATAAAATTTTTTCATTTTTCCAATTATAGAAAATATCTTTATTGGATAAATTAAAGTTATTATATTAATTTTTTGTTTCCACATCATTTTCACCATTTTTAATTTAAAATTAATTAAAATCTTCATTTTTTGAATTTAAAACTTTAACAAATAATTTACTTAAAATATCTTAAGATAGCTTTTATATATTACCTAATATTATGATTTTTTAAACATAATGCTCATCACAAACAGCTATCTCTTCTTAAAAAGTTACACTTTTTTCAAAAAAAGCATTAAAAAAAATATTTCTGTGCTGATATACACCAAGAACAAAGATAATAGGACCAAAAATTTTGAGCAATAAATTCAAAACATAAGAAAAAGGAATTCCACTAACTATCAAAGTAAAAGTATCTTCAGCTTTGGTGTATCCATCTGATGCAATTATCTTAAATGTATAAGATTTTTAAAGCATACTTTACGTTGTTGAACCTTTAAAAGATAATTAATTACTATTGATTGGTTATAGCCAGAAATTTCCAGGTATTTATATAAATTAATTTGGTGATTAAAGAAAAAGAAATTCATAAGTAAAATCCTAAGTATCTGAGACAATAAATGAGTTTGTTTTAAATTAAAATGCTATGTCTGTATCAATATCAATAATACCTCCTTAAAATTGATTATTAATTTAATCTTGAAGATTATTTTCACTGTTAACTTTTAATTATTATTTTAATGATATAAATAAACACTCATAAATGGTTAGTTATTTTATCAAAGGATAATTTAAATTGTCTTGAATAGTTATAGTTATATTTGGAGAGTTTTAGGTAGTAATTTAAGTCTTATTTACGAATATTATTTTACTATGCAATACTTTGTTGATGTTTTCTAAACTTCCTGATATTGTTAACTAATCTTATAACTCAGTTAAAGAGTATGTAACACTAGGATTGAAATTGAAAACTAATTTTCCATCACTACTTTAAATAGACAAGGTAATAGAAATTACATTTTGAGAGTTAGATTATATAAATTATGTTTTATTTTAAGCATCAAAAAATAATGAAGTTTACACATAGAATTTTATAGGATTAATGTAAAAAGATTTCATCAAAGTTAATTAAATTTTCCAAATAATTTTAGACATTATTTATTAGTAAGTATCTGGCGGTAATTCTGATGGGTCAAGCAACTTGGTCTAAAAGTTAGATTCTAAATTGAATGGTAGTGTCAAGTCAAATGAATCTCTTACAACACCATCTATTATTATATTCTTTTCACAAAGATATTGATAAATTTATTAAGACTAAGTTATATTAGTTGAATCTTTACCATTTACTTCTTCAGGTTAAAAAACAAAGGATTTAAAATTAAGAGGTATTACTGTCTTTATAAGTATAATATTTAATTCAGGTTAATTTGAATCAAAATTAAGTAAGCCCTTATCAACATTAAATTTAAGCGACTACTGAAACTGATCAAATTAAAAGAATTGAGGTATTTATTATACTTATTAGTTTTGATAGTAAAATATATTTGAAATATGCATATTTTAGTCAATAGGATAGAGAAGAGCAAAACAGAATTAAATTTATTAGCCGACTGAAAATATATACTCTTAGTTCAGCATAAGGCCTTTTTAATTAGATTATAAATTTATTTTATCCAGTTATTTAAGCTCTTGTTAGCCAGTCAGGATATTAAGATAAATCAAATTGACTTGTGTATGAATTAATACTGAACTCGTTGTAGGAAGTACTAGCAAACCTGCTGAAGTTGTAACAAATAGATATTGTGTTTTCTGAGTTATGCATAAAGATAAACTATATTAATTACCATATTAAATTTGATTTATTATGTAAGGAAAATACTTATCTCTTATATCAATAAGAGTCAAAAATCCTCTCTCCATTTGTGTTATTAATACATATTATTCATCTTTTAAAAATAATGCTTCCAAGCTATATCCTGGTAAATCTACTCTAGAAATAATTTACAAATTAGGAACTTAACTAGCATCAATTATTGCAAATCCTTTCACTCCATCAACAAGATAAACAAAATTGAATAGCTATGACATTTTAACATTTTCACCACCATTAGTTCTAACATAGTCAGTAAGAATAGGATTAGTTTTATCTTCTACATTTAAGAGATAAACACCAAAAAACCTGATTGTACTATATATCCATTTACTATCATTTGTAAAGCAAGCACCTTGATTTTCTCCAATCATAAAGTCAAGATTATTCCATCTTGCAAGAATTTTCATATTGAAGATATCTGCAGAATCATAAATTATTAAACCTACAGCATACGTTTATACTGCATATTTACCGTTAATAGTAAAAACTATCATTTCTGAAATTTCAAGCTCATTTACTGTATAGTTTTTTAAAAGCTGCATATTGCTAAAAGAAATATTTTACTAATCAATACTTTTGTCTAGAGGTGAATACTAATAAATACCTATATTTTAAACTGAAAAATATCTAGGAATAACCATGAATTAATTCCCTTTATCAAAGTAGATATTATCAACATAAACATCATAGTATGAATAATTATTTACATCAAATTTGTAAGGGTCATCGTAAAAAGGAAAAATATACAAACCATAAGAGTCAAATGCTCCTATCATATATGAATCACTATAATCTATATAGCATCTCCATTTATATGCTTAATCTAGAAAATCTTGATATTTGATCTAATGAGTATTAAATAAATTAGGGAGATCTTCATTTAGATTAGGTTAATCTTTTACATAGGTTATAATCCTTTCTGATGTTGAAATATATAAAAACTCTTCCTGATTTGAGGTTTCAATTGAATATATGAAAGAGTCAAGATTTATGAATTGAAAAACTTAAAATTAGTCTCTATTTCTAATATCTAATATGAGAATACCATAAGATATAACACCTATAAATAATAAAGTTTCATCTTTATTCATAAAAATAGCTTAGCATATAGTTTCCATTTATTAAAAAGGCCAATATGCTATAAAATTTAATTTAATTGGATATTGACTTTATTAACTTAAAATTACTTCTCCAGTATTTGCATAAAAAAAACCATACCAGCGATCAAAACCATAAATATACCTATTATCTTTAGATGCAATAACTTATTAAGCTCTTAATCCAATATTTCCATACCCTGCGACAACCATTTTATATGATGAATCTTCTAAATTGTTATTTATATTCTATTTTTAAAGCTATAAATTTATCATGAACATACCTTTTATATCACTAGCTATGTAAAGCCAATTTCCATCATTTGAGATAAATAAATGATTAATCAAATCAGAGCCTGTATTAAATGTTGATAGCTAATAAAATTTGTACTTTAGTGTAGTATTAAATAGGAACACACTTCCTTTCATCGTAGCTATAGCAAGTAATTCACTTTATTAATTATAACTGGTATTCAAAATTTCTGTTTAAAAAGTTATATTTTATACTAAATCAAAGTTCTACATTTCAAAATTAGATTAAGATATATTCTTAAAATTTAAATGGTAAACTATTAAATAATGTTATATTCCTATAAAAATGTACTATCCATCCTACGTAGATTCTAACGATTAAACATAAAGGTTTTCTATATCCTATGAATACAGTATCTAATTGCCTTCTTTGTTAATTATATTGATTCCTCTAAAACCACATGATACAAATACTAAATCTAGATCTGTTGCTACTCTGATCTATAGAGGAGTCCATAAATAATCGCTTGAGTTTCTTAAAAGATTTGATTATTATGGGGAATAAACACTAGAAATATTTTGAAATGTTTAGCTAATTAATCCTCTTAATGTATAAAATAAGATTATGCACGATTTAAACATTTAAAGCAAGAAAGAATATTGAATTGCTTTGATAAATTAATTACTAATTAGTAATTTTTTTGTTTTATTAGTACTTTATATGATTGATTTAATAAAAATTAAATGTTATTAATTCTACATAATTTAAAATGTTCATTAATTTATTTTTATCATTATTAATATAAAATTAAATTAACTTATTTATAAAATAATTTAAATAAATAATATTTTATAGAAGAATCATCAATTTTAAAATTAAAACTTCATTGGTTTTCTGTTAACTTAATCATAATATTATAAATAAATATAAAACTTACTATAACTTTTAAATAATTTATTTAATTTAAAAATCTTTTTTCTTAATAGGAATAAATACCAATAAGTTAATTATTAATTTTAGATGATAAAATAAATACCTTAATTTTCTGTTAATTTAATGAAATTATTTTGAGAATTTGTTAATAAAAAATATAAAAAAAACATTGCATCAAATTTTTTCAAAAAGTTTTTTGGATAATGAAATGATTTGATATTTTTGCAAAGTATGATTTTGAAATAAATAAGAGCTTGTAGAAATGCTAAGTTATTGAGTTTTTACTTTTTAAACTAATATTAAATTTATTTATATCCTATTTCAGTTAGTTATTCATAAAATTTATGTATTTTATTTCAAAATTAACCTTCAATCATTATTGTAAAAAAATGATTTAGTTGGAGATTATAAATTATGTAATATATTTTTAAATTAGATGTTTTTTGTGTTTCTCTTACTTCTAAATTCATAAATTTAAGCTTTCTCAAGTTTTTGGCCTGGTATTTGACTAGAATCTAACATTCGTAGTTAACTATTATTTATAAAACTTTTAAAAAAAGAACTTAGCATACTTGGAGATTTTTTTGTATAATAACGATTTTAATCATTATCTAAATAGATACTTTTCGATTAAGATAATTAATTCTTATAAATAATCTCATCAGCCACTTCATAAATCTTATCAAAATCATTTTAATTGCCATTTTTATTTGGATTTTAGATGACTTTTAATAAAAACTATTGAATTACATAACCTGTATTATCATAAATTCTTATAAGAGTTTCATCAATATCATCTGATTGAGGTGTTCCAAATAAATAAATAACTCCTTTTTTTAAATCTAAGCTAAGCCATGACGGTAATCTCATATTTTTATAAGCTCCATGCAAAGAGTATTCTATATTTAATAATCTAAAAAGCGGTCTTAGCCATTTATTAATCTTCTTCTTTTTGTATGCTACAACTTGTTTGATATTTTATGGATCTATGTGTAAAGATTATCCAAAAGCAACTTTAAACCTTGAAGGTTCTTCTGATGAAAATCCAAGTGTATCTGCAAACAAAACTTCTCTTATTAGATGTAAATTAACTTAAATTTGATAATTTTAACAAATCTGCAAAAATTAATCAAAATTATTTATTTATTATTTAAATTGTTTAGGAACCAATTACAAAATTTAAAAAATCTAAAATAAAAATTCATATTTTAATTCTAATTCTGGGAAAATTGTATCGTTTCTTTAAACTTATTTATTTTGATTTTCTTATTTATTATATAAAAAATCTATTTCAACTATTTCTTTAAACCAGTCAGTTTAACACCCTTTTTTTTGTGTTATACAAATTTATTTTACATAACTATATACCAAGAATGATCTTTAATCTAAACTTAAAAAATATCTAGCTATTTAAGCTTTTATTGCTTTATATATTTTTGAATTAGTGTTTTTAATATTTGTTTCAAAATTTATTAATTAAATTTGTTTATATATTTCAAATTTGAAGATATCATTAATAACAAGAGACATAATAATACTTCCTTTTTTATCCATATACTTTTTTTTAAAAAGACAGTGAGAGTTTTGGGTTTTCTTCATATTAAGAATCTTAATTTCTTTAATAAATTTTTCTGAATACAAGTTATTTAGTTCAGGCAGATTCAATAAGCTTTATTTTTATTAGGTTTCTTCAATCTATAAATTTTAAAAAATGTTTTTAAAGGATTAATTATTATTAGTTCCCTTATTTTTAGTTTCTTCATTTTAAACATAATTATCTTTATCAAATTCACTTTTCGATTATTAAATTTAATAAAGTAGTTTACTTAAAATTTCTTAAGATTATCTTTAAATATCATCTAATATTATGATTTTTTTAAGATAGAACTCATCACAAATAGCTAATTCTTGAGAAAAAGTTACTTTTTGTTTAAAATAAGAATTAAAAAAAATATTTCTCTATTAATATAGGCCAATAATGAATATAATAGGACCAACAATTTTAAACAGCAAACTCAATATATATGATAAAGGTATTCCGCTTATATTCATAGTAAAAGTATCTTCAGCTTAGGTATATCCATCTGATGCAATAATTTTAAATGTGTAAGATTGTTAAAACATACTTAGAGTGGTTGAACCTTTAAATGATAACTAATTATTGTTGATCTGTTATAACCAAAAATTTAGAGGTATCTAAGTATATTCATTTTATGATGAAAGATAAAAAAATTAATAAGTTATATCTTAAACATCAGATATTAAAAATGTATTCATTTTAAATGAAAAAGTGATGTCAGAATCTATATCAATAATACCTCCTTAAAATTAATTGTTAAATTATTTTTGGAGATCATTCTCACTGTTAACTTGTAATTATTATTTTAGAGCAATAAATTAACTCTCATAAACACTCAGTTATTGAATAAGAGGATAATTTAAATTATCTATGATTTTTAGAGTTATATTTGGAGAGTTTTAGGCAGTAATTTAAGTCTTATTTACAAAAATTATTTTACTTCGTAATACTTTGTTGATATTTTCCAAACTTCCTTAAATGACAAGTTAATCTTGCTATTCTGATAATTAGAACATAATACTAGATTTTGCATTGAAAATTAATTTTCCATCATTTTCCAAAACAGATAAGTTAATTGAAATAACATTTTGAGAATTAGATTTTATGAATTAAAATTTATTTTCATTATCAAAAAATAATGAGGTTTGTACATAAAATTTAATTGGATTTATATAAAAAGATTTCATTAAGGTAAATTAAATTTACTAAGTAATTTTAGAAATAATTTAATTATAAATACCTTCAGATATAGCTGATAGATCAAGTAACTTAATCCAAAATTAAGATTCTAGATTGAGTGGTTATGAAAAATCATATTAGTCAACTACAAAGCCATTATTTATTATATTTTTCTCACAAAGATAATTATAAATTAATTAGGATTAAGTAGCATTTACTGCATATTTATCGTCTATTTCTTCAGGTTCAAATATAAAAGCATTAGAATTAAGGGGAATCACTGTTTTTATAAGTAAAATATTTAAGTTAGGCTAAACTTAATTAAGATTAAGCAAGGTCGTATCAACACTAATTTAAAGAGATTATTCAAATTAATTAAATTAAAAGGTACTAGGTATTTATTCATTTTATCCATTAAAGTAGTAAAATATTTGTGTTATTTCCATATATTAATCTAGAGGATAGAGAATTGCAAAGTTAAACTAAATTTATTGACCAACAAAAAACAAATACTCTTGATTTAGATTTAGGCCGTTTTAATTGAATGCTTACGATATTTTTTCAACTTTTTTAATTTGTTTTTATCCAGTTTGATTATTGTATTCAATCAAATTTACTTATGTATGTATTTAAACTTAACTGGTTATAGGTAATACAAGTATCCCTCCAGATGTTGTTACAAATAGATGCTAAGCTTTTTGAGTAAGACATGAAGTCATGCTATATTAAGTATTATAATTCATTATGTTAATTATTTATGGAAACTATTTATTGCTTATATCGATGAGAGTGAGAAATCCTCTCTACAATTCGTTTATTAAAGCATAGTTTTCTTCTTTTAGAAATAAAACATCATTTGTATATCCAGCTATTTATAATCTTGAAATTATTTTTAATTTAGGTACTTAATTCCCATCAATTATTGCAAATCCTTTTACACCATCTAACAAATAAATATAATTTGATAACATAGATATTTTGACATTTTCACCACCATTAGTTCTAACATAATCAGTAAGAATAGGGTTAGTTTTATCTTCAACATTTAAGAGATATACTCCAAAAAATCTAATTGTACTAAATATCCATTTACTATCTTTTGAGAAGCAGACACCTTGATTTTCTCCAAACATAAAATCTAAATTATTCCACCTTGATAGAATTTATAAATTGAAAATATCGACTGAATCATAAATAATTAAACCGCTAGCATATGTTTATACAGCAAATTTTTCATCTTGACTAAAAACTATCATTTCTGATATTTCAATCTCATTTAAACTATAATCTTTTATTAGTTTCATATTGTTTATAGAAATATTTTGTTAATTAATGCTATCATCTAGAGGAGCATACTGATAAATCCCAATATTTTATACTGAGTAATATCTTGGAACAATTAAATACTTATTTCCTTTATCAAGATATATGCTATCAACATAAAAGTCATAATGTACATAATTGTTAACATCAAGCATGTAAGGATCTTCATAAAAAGGAAATACATACAAACCCGTAGAGTCAAATGCTCCTATGAGGTATTAATCATTAAGATCAACATAGCATCTCCATTTGTATGCCTAATTTAGGAAATCTTGATATTTTATTTAATGAGTATTAAATAAATTAGGGAGATCTTCATTTAAACTTGGGCTGTCTTTTGTAAAGGTTAAAAAAGAGTCTGAAGTTGTAACATATAAAAATTCTTCCTGCTTAGAAAGTTCAATCGAAAATATGAGAGTGTCTAACTTTATTAATTCAAAAACTTCTATTTAATCTCTATTTCTTATATCTAATATTAGAATACCATATGATCTAACTCCTAAAAAGAGCAGACTTTCGTCTTGGTTAATATTCATACTTTAGCAAGTTTTTTACAGGTCTTAAAAAGGCCAATATGAAATAAAAGATAATTAAATTGGATATTAGTCTACGTTATTATTAATTACTTCCTGAACATTTGCATAAAAAAACCCTTGCCAGAAATCAATAGTATAAATGTAATTACTATCTTTAGATCCAATAACTTAGTATGCCCTTAATCCAAAATTTCCATGTCCAGCAACGATCATTTACTATGAATTTTATTCTGTGTGATTTGCTTTATACATTTATTATGTTTTTAAATTCATCATAAACACACCCTAAACATCGTTTGCTATATAAAACCAATTTCCATCTTATGAGATAAATAAGCTATTTATTTAATTTGATCCAGTATTGAATGTTGAAAGTAATTAAAATTTATTTTTTAATGTAGTATTATAGAAGGAAATACTTCCTGTTTATACAGCTATCGCAAGCAACTCATTTTACTAATTATAATTAGTCTTCACAATATCTGTCTAAAAAGAAATATTTTATATTATACCAAAGTTCTACATTTCTAAATATGATTAAGAAAAGTTTTTAAATTGTAAATTATAAACAACTAAATTTTGCTATATTCCTATGTAAATATATTATCCATCCGAAGTGGATTCAAATGATTTTACATAACTATTATTCATACCCTTGGAATAGAGTAGCTGACTACCTTCTTTGTTAATTATACTTATTCCTCTGTATCCGCAAGAGACTAAAACTAAATCTAAATCTTTTACAACTTTGGTTTAAATTGGAGTCCATAAAGAATCATTTTAGTTACTTAAATTATTTAATTATTATGGAGAATAAACCCCCAAAATATTACTCTCTAATATTTAACTTACTAGTCCTTCTAATGAAAATAATAAAAATATGATCTATTTCATAGTTTAAGGTTATTAATTAGATTACTTTTTATTAAATTCTTTGATAAATTAACTTTTTTTATTTTTTTCTTAACTTTTTTAAAGAAATTAAATACAAATTGTATTCATTCATAATAAGTGTTTTTTAAATTATTATTAAATATAAAAAATATCAAATTATTAAAAATTCACCCTTTAAACATAATTTTAATTTCATAAAAATTAAAAACTAGTTGATAGCTTCTGAGTTACTAAAGTTGAAAATAAAAAATAAATTATCAATTTGATTTCAAAATCATGAAATCAAAATATAAACATGACATTTAAAATAAATTTTTAAATAAAAATATTTTTAATACTATTAAACAGTATCCAAACGTATAAATTTAAAATTAAAAGTATAATTATAATTATAATTATAATAGCTATAATACTATAAATTACCATAAGCATTCAAGCCAACTGTTTGTATAATTAAACACTCTCAGTTTAAGTGATAAGTATGACAAAAATTGTAAAAAACAAACAAGAACTAACAATATATATTTAACAACATAACTTTTTAGCTTGAAGGAAATATTAACAAAGAGATACAATAAAAATCACAGTTATACTTAATTAATCAAATAAAATATGATAAAAGAATAATAAAGTGGATTATTAGCAATTAAAATACAAAAATAATTTAATTTTTAAAAAATATGTAATATTTTGTTTTACCTATGAATAGACTTATAATAAATTAATATTTTTTTAAATATTTCATTTACTCTTTTCTCTATTTATGGTAAATGCTTAGTAATAAAAAATAAATTTTGGTAATATTGGTCCATATATTTAAAAATAAGATACATAATGTATTTATTATTAACTTAAAAATATGATAATCTAAATTTTAAATACTCAGTCTTTGTAAATTTGTAATTAATTAAGGTAATAAATAAAATAATTTAACCTTTTGAAATAATATAATATGTTTTATATTAAATAATTTATTATGTTAAAATTATATTGATTGTAATTTTTTAACATATAATTTTCAAAAATTAACTCAGAAAAAAATAATTATTTTCAAAATCAAATAAAAGTTCTACATTTCTAAATATTATTAAGTTTATTTTTAAATTTTAAATACCACACAACTAAATTTTATGATATTTCTATAGATATATAGTATTCATCTTAAGTTCAATCGAATGATTAAATATAATAACTACTGTTATTATTGGAATAGATAGAGTATTTGATTGCCTAATTTGTTCATTACACTAATTCCTCTAAAACCACAATGTCAAAAAAAAAAAAATTAGATCTGTTACAACTTTTATTTAAAGTGGAGTCTATAAAGATTTTTAAACTATTTCAACTTTTAAGGATAGCAAAAATATTTTTTTATTTAATAATTTAATTGATATTGATTCTTTATAGTTTTTAAAAATATAATCTAACTTTTAAAATAATATCAATTAATCTCAAACGTTTGCTAATAAAAAACAAACAAACTTATTACAGTAGTTATACAAAATATTATTTTCATAGTATAAAATTAGATTATCTATATTCAGTATGGCATTATAAAATAATCCTACTCAAAAACATGAATTGAGATGGATTTTATTTTGTAGTAGAAATATTTTTTATTTTTAATTAAAATATAAGCCCACCAATAAAAAAAAAAATAACGCAAATTTTTGACCAACTTTTATTAAAAATACTTACCTTAAACCTTCAATAATCAAAAGAATAAGTATTAATATCTAGACTTGTAATATACTATATATAGAAACAATCAATTAAATATAAAGTCAAGCTTTTAACTTATTATTCATATTATAGAAAATTAAAAAATGATTCATTTTAATTATGATGGAGCAAGCGGGGCTTCTGGTCATGGTGGAAGTAATGGATCTACAGGTTACAGTGGAGGGCACGGATAAAATGGAAGCAATGGTGGGTGGGGCTCCAAAGGAAGCGATGCTTCCTCTTTAGATTTATAAATAAGTGCTTAAGGAAATCAAATTGTGATAATTGAAACAAATTATGGCAATAAAAGGACTAATTTACCTTTGGGAAACAGTAGCAATGGAATCACTCTTTCTGCATGTGGTGGAAATGGAGGCAGAGGAGGAGATGGAGGTAACGGAGGAGACGGAGGCGATGGTTATAGGGGAAGAGATGCAACTTAAACCTCAAGCGGAACAGATGGAGGTAATGGAGGAGATGGAGGAAACGGAGGAGATGGAGGTCATGGGGGAGATGCTGGCAATGGCGCTAGTATATCAGTTAGAGTAAATTAAGAAGACATGGATATATTAATGATTGTAGAGGGTTATAGTTGCTATGGAGGAACAGGAGGTTCTGGAGGATATGGAGGTTGTGGTGGAAGAGGAGGATCAGGTGGATTTGGAGGAAATAGCTATTCTTGGACAGAAACTGATAGCGAAGGAAGAACTACTTCTTATTCTAATCAAGGAGGAAGGAATGGATATTCTGGTAGAAGTGGGTTTTCTGGGCAGAGTGGAAGGAATGGATAAAGTGGAAGAGATGGTTCATTTTATTATATAGTTTAAGGAAATAAATATTATAGTAGATATGATTTAAATATAAGCAGTGTAGAAAAGGTTTAATCAGATGATAATATTATTGAACCAGGAGAGCATTTATAAATAAACTAAATGAGTTTTGCTAACAATGGAGGAATGCCTACTCCTACCCATTAAAGAATTCAATTATCGCTAGTAAGTAATTAATACTTCGCTTTTAATGAGAGTGATTCTGTTTTTATTGCTTAAAGTATTAACTCTGGTTAGGTATATCAATTACAGAGTCCACTTAGATTTCAAATTAATGAATAGTTATAGCCATCCATTGATTCGGTCTTTAATGTAATAACAAACTTAAATTACAGAGCCACAGTAGAAAGAGTGAATAAATCATTTTAAAATGTTTCTAAGTATATGACTTAGTATCAAATCAGGTATCCTGTTGAATTATCTGAAATACAAGTTTTAAGATCGATTCAATCAAAAGAAGAGGCACCAATTGCTTTTAGTATAGTAAATTTATCAAGTAAACCTATAGGATTTGAAACTCTATCAAAAAGACTTTTGAATGTTAGAGTAGTTTTAAATAACACTAAACACGTTGCTTAGTTTTATCCAAAAGCAATTATTGATTAAGATAAGGAAAGAAGAAATTCTTTAGAGAAAGCAAGCTTATCCTACTCAAGTGATAATTTTATCAATTCATAGCCTTAACATAACAGCAATATTTTACTTGATTAAGAATTTATAACATCTCTGATGCCTAATGAAAAAAAAGTTATTAGCGGCACAATTAAATTCGTTGACTTAGATCTTGCTTATAACACTAATTATGAGATGTCAGTTCATTTAGATTTAGGATATTATCATAATTAACAAAATTTGTATTAAACAATTTAAACAAGAAATTTTGCAATACAATTAAGCCAGCCATATGAAAATAAAGAAAACTCTGAATATTTGCTCATAGTAAACTCAGAAACTAAGAGAGCATTAATCGAGCAAATTAAGTAGTTTGCTTATTCCTTTGGTTCTCATGTTGACATCTGGAATATATCTAACTATTAAGGATTTAATTTTGATTATGTTGGAAATGCTGACAAATCTTTTAAAGAGCTTTATAAGAATAAGGTTATTATTATTTTGTGTAATAATTATAAATTAATTAATGGTGCAACTCACAATGCAGTAAAATAAATAGGAGAGAACAACATTTATAATTCTATAAAGTTTAATTAAATTTAATACTACATTCTAGGTTAAAGAAATCTGTATGATAGCAAGTGGCTAACTTCATAGAATTTAGATGATATTAATTTATATGAAAAATAAATTGAAAATTTTGATATAATCAAAAAAAGATTTTAAAGAAATTTCTTAGATAACTTGATTCAAAAGATGAACCTCAAAGAGTAAGAGCAGTTAACTATAAAAAAATAGCACCAAGCTTACCAATTTAACTACATGGAAAAGCTTTACTGCTGTAGCACTCCTAAGGAAGAACTAATTTAAAACAAATGCAAAAGTATTTTAAAAGAAATAGAGTAAAAGAATTGCAGATATTACCATCAAATTATTTATAAGTATGAAGGGAATATTTTAGAAAAATCAACATTTTCTAAATTTTGCAATATTGGGTCTGTTAAAGTGATTGAAACATTGAGAAAAGACTAGGTATAAGTTATTGAAAGAGGCTGCTATATTGAACTTAAATAGGATATAGATTCAGTAGATAAGTTTTGTCTTGTTAAACTTCTATCTTTTGAAAAGAAGCTTTTGTTTTTTACAAGATCTCTTACTAATGTTGAAAATTAAAAACTAGTTATTAATTGTATTCTTTCTGATTTGGTAGATGAATTCAATACTTATCAAAAAGCAGGAATATCTTCTCAAGAATATCGTAAATACATGAATAAATGGGCTTAAGTGTACGATTTCTAATTTTAAAACTATTTTTAGATAAATAAAAATTAAGGTATAAAAGAAAATTCATAAGCATATTTAGAAAAAGACAAAAATAATGACTAATCAAAATTAAAAATTAGGGAATACTTTCACTCATTAATATATTAATTTAAAGTCAGTTTATCTAAATAATAAAACTGCTTTTAAAAGTTCTTTTGCTGTTGCAGTTCTCTTTCATCACTAATCTCATATTGTAATTATGTTCTTGATTCTATTTCCTAAAAATTATATCAATCGTAAAAGGAAGTCAAAAACTAAAATCAAATGATCAAATATATTAATGAAAATTTCCTGGCTTCGAGCTTAACTCAAATTTAGTAGCCCTATTTGAATGATAGAAACTTAGGTAAAGAAGGAATTATTGTTAGTAACATTCATGCTAATTCTTAATGTTCAAAAATTTAAAATTATGGAAATCATAAAGCAGATCCTTAGTAAGTTTTAAATAGAATACAAGAAGGCTCTTTTTATTTCCTTGATGAAAATAGTCAATAAATAGATTAAGTTAAAAGACAATAAAAGATAGAATAATTTGAAAGACTAATTAAATTTCAAACAAATTGATTGATAATTAATAAAATATTTTAAATTTAGAATTAATAATGATTTATTGTGTTAATAATTCTTTTAAATTAAAATATTTTTATTTTGAATCAAGATATAAAATATATTAAATTAAAATTAATTCTATTAAAAGTATCATTTTTAAATTAATTAAAAATATTTTTGCTCCTTAAAATCCTTAATATTTTTTCCCCTGAAATAATCACAGTTTCTTCATAATAAATTTAAACTAATATATAAAATGTATTAAAATAAATTAGAAATAGAAAGTTAACAAAAATAATTAGGTTTTAAATTTATATAATTCCTATGTTTTATGGCATTTAAGAATAAATAAAGTAATATTGTATCAATGAGGTAAATCCATATTTGTCTTCTGTAAAATTCTTTTAATTTTTAATTATCTATCTACATAAATGATGAAATTTACTTAATAGTGGTAATATAAATCAAATTATAATACGAATCTGAAAAAGGAATTAGAAATTAAACTTATATGAGCAAAAAATATTTCAAAGTAAAAATAAATTTTTAATTAAATATCAAATCTTTAAATTAATAATTGAGCAAATAAAGAGTGAATCCTTTATCATATAAAAAATGAAAACAATTAAGCTTCTAGTCACTATAAGTATATATTTATTTATACTGATTGGGTTTTTAAGATATTATAGTCATCATAATCTCTAAGTAGAGAGAGATTTAACTTTCACTACAATACCTACAGGAGAAGACGCTCGCTGCTTAGATGGAAGTTTTCCTGGTTATTATTACTCAGAGGGTATAACAAATAATACTTTGATTTATTTAATTGGTATGGGGAACTGTGCTGCTTCAACTGTAGAAGAAATTTTAGAAAATTGCTATTAAAGATCCTTTACAGAAATAGGATCTAATATTGATAGACCTGAAAAACTTCCTTCTGAACTAATTCAAGGAGTATTTTCAGGTGAAAACCCTATATTTGGGGATTGGAATGTTGTTATAGTCCCTGCTTGCGATGGAGGTGTTTATATTGGAGATAAGACAGTAACTTATAAAGAAAAGTAATTGTATTTTAGAGGCTAAGGATTGATGAAAGCAATTATAAATGATTTAGTTTAAAACAAAGGCCTGGATTAAAATAAAAATGTTGTGTTATCTGGAGGTTCTGCAGGAGCACTAGGAACTTATTAATATAGCAATTATTTACAAAAGGTTTTGAAAAATAGTCAAATAAAAGCAATTCCTGATTCTGGATATTTTCTTGATTAGCCTGAATCTTTCCATTAGACTTTGTAAACTTTTGGTTAATTTTTAAAAAACGAAGACTATGCCACCATTTTCCCTGAATGCCTGTATCAGTATGGAGAAGATCAAGATTTTTACAAATGTATCTTACCAGAATATTCATGGAAGTACATTAATGTAGATACCTTTATTGTAGGCTCTCTTTATGATATTTGGCAGTATTACAGTATATACCAATTTAAATGTGCAAAAGATTTTAATAATTGTGATTAAGAAACTATTAATTTTATGAATCTTTTAAAAGATGAGGAATATAATTAAGTAAGTGCGATTTTAAAATAAAAAACAAATTGGGGAGCATGGTTAGTAAGTTGTCCTTTTCATGGTATAATTTAGAGTGACTATATTTATGATCCTAAGTTATCTATTCCTTCAGGTTCTCAATTCACAATATGGTATTCAGTCTAAGCATGGTTTGAAGGAAAAACAGGCTCTCTAGTTTAGAGATTAGATAGAGAAAATTGGCCTAATAATTCAGGCTGTGCAAATATTTTTTTTGATTGAATATTGATGATATAGTATTTAATAAAAGAAATAAATATGTATTTTTTACCCATTAAATTGAAGACAATAGTGGCAAATATATGAAAAACTTTAATAAAACTATTAATTAAGAATAGTTGTATTTTTTCATATAAATTAAAGACGAATATTTAGTCATAATTAATGTCAAAATCTTTCTTTCATTTAATCAAAAAAACTTTTATAAATATTTTAAAATTAAATAAATTAATATTTGTCATTCACTTTTACTATTAAAAATTAGATCATCTTTACATTTCATCTTATTATTTAAACCAAATATAATAAATAAAACCACAAAAAATAAATTCATTCTGAAAATATTCATTTTCCTAAAAAAATATACTATAAAATTTTGTGATTTAAAGTAGTGAATTTTAACAAAAAAATCTATTTGCTTATTCTTTAAATATTTATATCTAATGAAATTACATTTTAACAATTATTAAACCTCATCTTTAGTTAATTATCTTTTGCAATAATAATTAAAAATAATATATCAGTAAAAACAGCCACACAAATTTTAATTATGAAATGAATTATTAAATAACTTTTGGTAATAAATTCAACCAAATTTTTTAATTAATTATTTTAGATAAATCTCGACAATAAAAAGATTATTTCTTCCGTTTTATAAGAAAAAACAAGTTAACATATTCTAAATAATTTACTGCTCTCCATTAGTATAATATTAATGATAGATTCTAGTGTTTTTAAATTATTTTTTTTCTTTCTTTTCTATTTGATTCTGAAATAATATTTCTTCACTTAGTAGCTTTTGTAATTATTAAATATTAAAATTTTAATTAATTATATTTTTAAATATTGGATTATTAGTTGTGAAGGTTTTGGTGCAGTTCAAAACATTTTTCTAAATGTTATGGGAGAAGGTGAAAAAAAATATTAATTTTAGCCTGTAATAGATTACAATTTTACTATATATGATTTTGAAGATATTAATTTAAATTATTTAACTTTTTTAAAATATATGATAATAATATTGAGTTTTTTAAAATTTTAATATCATCAAACTAAAAAGTCCATTATTTTATGACCTAAAAAGAAAGAAATTTAAAAAATATAAATATTAAATAGTTTTATTTTTATATTTTAAAATAAAACCTTATTTTTTTGATTAATTTTTTAATTGAAATCATTTAATTTACTTGTATTTATTTATTTTAAACTTAGCTTTTTTTAAATAAAATTTAAATATTCTAAATTATTTTACTAACTTATATGTTAATATAAATTTTGAATAAAATATTTATTTAAATTTAATTTTTAATGTCTGCACTGATCTTTTTTCTGATATGCATTATTATTTAGTTAGATTATTCGAACTGAAATATCATTATTTCATCTATTTTATTTCATCAGGGAGATTATCCAACCAGTCCTCATAAAGTTTAGCAAATTAGTTTTAATCAATATCTTCTCCACTCAATAAAATCTCAACCATACAAGCAAAGTGTGTGCAATTAAAATCTTAAATAGTTAATTGTTTTTTAATTATAGTATTGACGAAATTTGCAACTTTTTCGGCAATAACAGTTTTATCTGCAGTTTATTAATTAGTAGATTTATAATTCCCTTAATTTGAACTTAAGACCTATCCTAATTCATTAGAAAAGTCTGAATTGTTTTTAAACTCTACCTTAATTCGAGTTTACTTGTTTGCATTAACATATAGATGAACTAAGCAGTATGAAAAGTTTAGTTCTTAGCCACAAGAAACCTTAAAATTATTTTCAAGCAATATGCCAGCATGAAAGCGATTTTTTTAATTATCGCATTTGTATATCACAGTTTAGAATTCGCTAAGTTTAGAAAAAGATATTTTATGCTATTAGCCATTATCAGTAAGTATTTTAAATGACATATACCCATCGCTTTTTATTTGATCTTGTTATTTTATTACTAATTCATACTTCATACTATTTTGTTAATGGGGTTAAGAATCATATTACTAAGAACTAATACTCATTGGGACTTTTGTAAAAGAGTAAGATAAGCTACCTACTTTAAAAATGGCTGCACTAATAAGAACAATAGACCCTAAAGCTGTTCCTAATGCCAGCTAAGTAACTGTATTTCCCATAGTAATCTTGAAAAAAAAGAAAGAAAAATGAGCGTTATTGGAAATCTTTTTGATTTAATCTTTTTTGATGATTTATAAAAATATTTAGAACTTAATTTTTATTTAAATTACAAAACCCATGTGTGTTCAAACAAATTTTTAATATTCTAATATTTAAATATCCTAATTTAAAAGGTTTCTTAACACAAGTGAGGAAGGTATCTATTTTATTTTTTAAAATATTAATATTTTAATTTTAATTCAATATATATTCTTGCATATTAAGAAATATCATTTTTTTAATATAACAAACCAAAAATATTAAGAAAAATAATTTTAATTGAAAAAATTTTGCTAAATACTTTTTAAATACTAAAATTAATATAATAGATTAATAGTTAAATAAGGTATTATTACATATAAAGTATATAAAAACTTGATAAAATAATTGAATAATAATTTTTATATAAAGTTGTTTTAATCTGTATTATTTTTTTTTCTACTGAAGAAGTAAACTTTGGAGCTTATTTAGATTAAAGTAAATTGCTTATGAATCAAATTGAAGAGTATTATTTGCATGTTTTGTTTTTTTGTTTGTTTTTGTTTTAATTGATTGCTTTTTGTATTAATCATTGATTGGTTGATAAATTAGCTAAATGAAAGAAGGTGAATTAAATTAATTCTAACACTTCTTTGCTTTCTTTTTTTAGATTTAAGATTAAGATTGTAAGATTATATTGGTAAATTAGTTGCTCACTCGGTCAGTTGTTTCTATACGAAATGCAAAAACTATAGGATTTATTCATCATTTTTTGCTTTAAGGATTTCATATTTTTAATCCAACCACTCGCTACTGTCTCTATTGAAATAATATTTGTAGTCTAAATGCTTGAGAATTTAGAATAACTGCAAACGAGGAAACATTGAACTCTTAGGGTCAGCAGCTAAGTCTTCGAGAAATTCTTTTTAGCTGAAGTTTTATAAGTTAGTTTTTTGGGCCAAGTCATAAATTGCTCTCACGAAATGTTCTTTTTCCTTTTCAGAGTATTTGGGAACTTCATTGTGTATAGTTTCGTAATCGCAGAAAAATAGTTTCCTTTGATCTTTGACTACGAAAGGAAGGTCACTAGCTTTAATTATGGAACTGTTACGGATGTGGGGATCGTTTTCTACAATAAGACGATTGCAAGAAGTATATTTGGCTGCGAACCTATTTTCAGTTCCACTCTTTTTTATTCTAACTAGTGAGTCTACTCCTTTGCTTAAAGCAATTATGGCTCCTGTTTCAGTACACTTTTAAAGTGTGACTATTGTTGCAATGTCATAGTATTCCCTTTAGTTATTTAGTTAAATATCCTCTACTTTTCTTGGTGCTAAAACTAAATAGTCATAATATTTTGGAGGAGAAATGCTATGAGATAATGAGGGAGATTCAATGCTAGATTGTTATAAGGGAGTAGTTATTGTTTGCTTCATCTTATTTTATAAGACTTGCTTTTAATGATTAGTAGAGTTATATTTTTAGCAAAACTAAAGGTACTATATTGATAGGCAATTCGATAAATGAGTTTAGTTTTCGAATGGCAAAACAAAATTATTGCCAAATAGAGCAATTCCCCTTTTTATTGATTGGCTTATCTGGGTATTCATCTTCCTTTTGTTTTAATTTTTTAATTCCAGTTTGGCTTTTCTATTTTATTAATAGGAGTTTGTATCGCTATACTTTCTTTTTTTGATTATTTTAAATTCTTGTTTCTAATTATTTTTATTATGATTTCTTCCCGTTTGATTATTTCAATACGGTATAAGAAATTATATTTATCCATTAAACTCAATGGGTATTATGGATAAAAAATTTAATTGATTTTTTTTAATTCCCATAAAATCATTTAGAATTCACTTATAAAAAGATCGATTGATCCTTAGATAGATCCGTAAATTCATATAAACATTGGTAATATAATTAACTTGTTTAAATTTTCACATTTTTCATATATTTAAAACTTTTTTGATCAATCAAACAACCAAACAAATAATAAATTATCCATTCATTATCTCTATTTTTAATATCATATTTTTCTTTATTTAAGACTAATTAGTCTATTTTAAATATCATGCTTTTTATAAAGAAATCAAAATATTTACAACATTTGATTTCTGAAAAGCTTCTTCTAATTCTTATTCAGCAGCCAGCAAAACTAATAACGATTTAATTAACCAATTCATCAACTAATCAGCTTATACGTTAGATAATTAATATCACCAAAGCTAAAATAACGAATACTGCAGCAAAAGCTTAAAAATATAATAATTTCAAAATAATTACCTAAATATCCATTTAAAATCTTTCTGGGTATCAGATTGTTAGTGTAAGAATATACTTATCTCTACATTTATTATATTTTTATAATTGAAATACTTAACTGCTTTAAAATTTTTTCTTATAGAAAAAAAGTTGACTCGTAATTATTTGAAAATTATCCTTTAAAAATGACACTCTTTAATTTCATTTTAATTTAAATAGACTCGCTTTAATTAAAAATATAGGCTACAAGATTTTTATATTTCTATTTTAAGAGAGTAATCATCATCTATTTTATAACAACTCTTGATTAAAAACTGAGAAATATTGCTAAGAATTTTCGGAATTAAAAGGAATAGAGGAAGCGAATATTTAATTCATGCTTAGATTTTTTGTTTTAAATGTAAACTCTAACATTTTTGAATAAGCCATTTATTTATTAATATGAATAATATTAAAAATATGTAAAATCTGATATTGATTTACAAATGAATTAAATAACATGTTTTTAGCTAAATTTAACTTATCATTAAATATTAAATTTATCTTAATTATCAAATTTGCTTCATACATTTTTACTTTTACAATCAATTTAAATTTATGAACTGAGTTAAGCAAATTAAAAAACTAAAAATATGATTATAAAATTTTGTAAAACAAACTCCATTGCTCTAAATTTATAATTTATCTTTTTATAATAATAGGCATACATTTTTAAGTTTAAAATTATTTTTTATTTTTAAGAGTGTTATTTGAGAAAATTTACAATTTTTAATACAATTTGATTTTTGTTGATACTTTTCTTTTAATTTTAAAAAATGAGAATTAAATGGGAAAAGTATTTTTGGCACCCTTTATATAAATATGAAGTATTGATATTAAATAATAGAATTCAAGTGCAAAGAAAGAGTGGATCAGAAAATTAATATTTTTCAAACTAAAACTCCCAATATACAAAATGAGAAAAAGTACTTTAATTAATTGATGTGATATTAGATTTAAATTTTTTGAGCTCAAATAATATTTAAATTATTCAATTATTTTACAAACAATATTTTTTCCAATATCACTTTGAGAGAAAAAAATAATTAATTATTCAAAGGAAAAAAATCTAAAAATTAAATTTCAAATTAAGAAGAAAAACAACAAAAAAATGCATTTATAAAAATAAATAGAATGGTAACTTCAAAATAATTAAAAAATTAGGTCTGAACAGCGAGGATTCTCAAAAAAATACTAAAAGAAATGAAATATTTATTATCCTTCAATTTTTTAACATCTCCCAACTTAAGTTTTTAGGCTTTTTATGAAATAAAGTTTTTAATCCATAGGCTTTATGACATCATAAAGGTTGCTTGAGTACTTTCATAAAAAGATCACTTACATAAATAAAAAAAGAGGAAATAAATAATTTTATTTCAATACCTTCTGAACAAAATTGAAATTAATTAAACTAATTTCAGTTTGACGCAGAACTATGTCGAAATAAAAATAAATCCATTCTATTCTTATTCCCACTCTCTCTTCATTTATAAAAAGTATTTTTTAAAAATTAAAGTAGGCCATATAAGAACAAGAAGACTCAATTTATATTTTAAAAATCAATGCAAGATTGAGATTATAGCTGATAATTTAAAATAATTTTAAAACGTAAAAAAAACAAAATTTAAAATAAAATAAATAAACAAACAAATAAAATAAAATAAAATCCTTAAAAAAGTAAAAACTAACAAATAAATAAACCAAAATGAAATAAAATAAAAAATAAAAATAATTAATAAATAAATAATCCCCAAAAAGAAATTAATTGATTTCAATAATAGATAGAAAAGAACTAAAATTTTTAAAAATTTTTTCAAATGATTTTAGCTTTAATAATTAAAATGAAAAAATTATTATGAAATATTTGTCGTATTTTATTGATTTTTCCATTTTAAATAAATGATAGTTAGTTTATTTTATTGCTAATCTAATTTTTTTGGATATTTTTATTAAATAATTAAATATTTAATATTTTAATAAAAGAATAATTTAAAAATTTAAATGATTAAGCAAGCTACTACTAATTTAAAGCTTTTGAAAATTAATGTTAAACATTATTGATTAATCAAATAAAATCTAATCTAAAAATAAAAAATTAAATTTTAATTTTTGATAAATATTTTCTAGATTAATAAATGTTTCTAATTGATAAAAAAATTCTATATTTTTATTAATTTTACCAAATCGATCTAATTTTCCTCTATACAATCATATTAAACATAGTAATACACTTTATGATTATTATGTTTATGAAAAAAGTATACTTTTATTAAAATGAAATTCTTATTAAATTAACTAAGTTCTATGTTTGGTAATAATTTTTATTTACTTTTATATTATAAAATACTGCTTTTAACTTTTTTATTGTGAAATTATGAGTAAAATTATTAATTTTATACTGCTATAAAACATATAAAGCTTATAAATAACTAGCATCTATATAAAAACTAGTTATAATATATTATTTAATTTAAAATAAATTTTTGATAAGTAAAAAATACATACTAAAAGATAGATTTTAAGATATTTTCTTTTTTTTCAAAACTTTCTTATTTTCAATGATTCCATCAAAATCATTCTATCATTATATTAGTAAAGACCAAGATATAATCTTAAATCCTGTTTATTTAAATTATTTAAATACTTATCATCTAGAGAAAGACAGTATTAGTAATTAGGATAATCATAAACTTCTAAAATTTTTTCCTTAATACATACACGCATCTCAAGTGTATTTTCTTCATTTAAAACGAATCTATCCCCTTTCTATTATTTATATATTCCATAATTACAACCTGGGGAATTTTTGAAAGTCCCATCATTTTTCTCAAAATAGCAACTAAAATAATCATTAAATCCTGATTATATATCCTTTTAACTATCAGAAGTTAATCCAATCATGTAATATTAACCATCTCCTCCTTATATTTTTATTCTAAAAATATATTTTGAATTTTTATCTAAAATAATGTTTGATACACAATTATTCCATTGATTACTTATTTTTTATACGACTTCATATTATTAATTATTATTAATAAATATTTCTTAGGCATTTTATCCATTTTAATAACTTGTTTTAATGAGTTGAATGGGTATGCTTATAATTTCTTTCTTCTTTTAAATTAAATCAAATATCGGGAATTTTTTTAGTATATTATCTAAATCTGTTTCTTCATAAAATTCAGTCAATTATTATTTTACTTCACTTGATGAAGCAGATAGATTAAATGGTATTTAACAATTATTTTGATTGATCTCATTAATTTTTTTAGATATATCTACCAAATCAGATAATCTATGATTAGAAAGATCATTTAAACATTAGAATATATTCTAATCCTAAATGTAATTGATAAAATTAATCTTAGATAAGAATGGGAATGTATCAATCAAAAATTTTTCAAACTATTCAGTAAAGTTTTCGTTAAGGACATTCATCTTATTTGATAATATTTTTTTACATTTTATGATACAATCTGAATTACAAATATTATTTTTGTAATCATTTTAACTTAATTATTTTGTATGATTGATATATTCCTCAATCAGCTAAAGCTAATTATTATTTAATTCAGAGAAATCAATTGGCCTTTTATCAGCAATAAACATATTATCAATTCCACTTACTCTATCTAAAAAAGGATTTAATTATTCAAGCACCTTTTTTAATGGTTAAAGGAACTCTTAAGAACAGTAATTTGATTTATTATCTATCAATTTCATTATTTTTTCATAACTCTTTTCACTATTAACTTATTATTATAATTATTGTTCTTAAATTTATTAATCATTTAGATTTTTAATTGATAAGGTATTTGGATTAAATAAATCTATTGAAGTAATCATATCTAAGATCACAGACTAAATGGATTCAAGTTATTAGAAATTAAGAATACTTCTTGATGATTAACATACTTGCAATATAGACTATAGTTGAATAGTATTTGACTCCTTTTATGAGCACATACTTTAGACTAGATTTCTACAATGTGTTTCAATTTCTTGAGGATCAACATTGTTTTGCAACAGATAAGATCTCAGTTTATGTATTTGAGATAATTATTGATATTAAGATAAAATATCTTATTTTTATAGAGGTAGATTTGATGCCTTATTCATCATTTATTTTTAGCAAAAATCTATTTATTATACTATTTTATCTTTTAGCTATGTAAATGAATATTCAATTTTATCCATTAAGGAACTTTCATCTTAAGATACTTCTGTCACTTTAATGAGTTATTCTAAGATGGAATGATTTTGTACAGGAGGCCATTTTTAGATAATTTTGTTGGAACCAGATTGAATGATTTCATTAATGAGTAAATAATTAATACCTTTAAACGATAAATCTGAATTGACGCAATAATCGCAGTAAAACATCTTTTATTCTGAGCTATTATCAAGAGTATCTACCAATATATATTTAACTTTTGAGTTAGGATGCTTTTAGCATTTAAACATATGCTTTTAAATTTAACTTGCCATTTTTTTTTTTTTTGAAATAATTATGCTTTTAATATAAATTCTTCTTTATTAGTTGCTATAAGATTTATTAAATATTCTACTTAGGTAAGATTAAAAAATTTTCTATAGTATTTAACATAAATAAAGATAATCGAATCTTGATTTTATTTTTTTATGAACTAAGAGTAATATTTTGCTTACATTTAAATATATAAATATAAATTAAAATATTTTTTATAAATATTCAATAATATGATAAAATTTAAATTACCATTTATTTTTTTTACAAGAAAATATTAAAAATTAATTTTTTGTTTTAACTTAATCTTTTGAATATTGTGTAATTTTTATAATATTGCTTAATATATTAAACAAAGAATGATTTTTTATAAGTATTGCTTGATCTATTAAGAAGCAAAGTAAATTTAATTTTATTTATCAATAATTTTATAAAAGACTCCAACAGCACTAAAAATTCATTAGACATTATTAAGTTATTATTATCAAATCTAAGTTATTAAAATAAGAAAACATTTTATTATTTCCTTTAGTATTAAAGCCAAATATAAATAATTGAAACTTGATTTGATATTTTTGCTAATTATGATTAAATTTTCTCTTGAAATTAAATTTAAACAGTAAAATAAAAATATTATTCATCAATGTGATAAAAGATAAATAATCGATTATATGAAAAAATATATTTAATCTATTATTAAGATAGTAGTTTTAAATAATTTTTAATTAAGATATTTTTTATTTTTCTCTAGTAGAATTAATTAAGAATTAAATGATTTGCTTTAAATCTTAACTTTTTATAATTATATTTTACATACAAAATAAATTTATTAATATTTCAAAAATGGTTTTTTTTAAAAATTTATTTTTATTATTTAGAAATTGTTTAACAATATTAGCACGCCCAGTCAGCAGTTTATCATCTTATTTTTGAGGAAAATTAATTAAATAAAAAAGTGAAAATTAATTCTTTTGAAGGGTAAATTTATTTATGCCTAAGTAAAGTATGCCTTACTATTGAAGAGTAATTATAGATATTTATTAGGAATAAATTTTTAATGCTACATTTAAAAGATTTATTTTTTTTAATAAGTGGAAAATTAATTTTTGTTAAGCCTTAGATTTTATTTTTAATAGTTACTGTTTCTTTCATCTTAACTTGATAACCTTGTAAGAACTGTAAGAATGCTTTAGATTAATACTAGATCAATTACATAAAATACTATTAAAATATTCCTATTTAAAATTTTTCTAGAAATAATTAAACTTATTAAAATACTAGATTCAGTGACATAATAATTTGAACACCAAATACAAATTTAATAATAATTTTTACTGATAAAATATGATTAAATAATTTTAGACACTAATTTTTCGAAAATAAGTGTTAATGCGTATTTAATAGTTTTAAATTTGTACTTCGAATTGAAATTCAATAATTTTGAATAAACATTTAGATTTTTTTCCTTTTAATTAAATTTATTTGAGTTAGATTCTAAATGTATAATCTATGGTTAGTAATTTATCAAATACTTAGTGAATTTTTGTCCTTAATTTAATATGGATATTTATTGATATTTTTCATTTAAATAAGTTTTTATTACATAAATTATGTTATGGGTATCTAATAGATTTTTTTAATAGTAGCAATAACTAAATTGAAAGAATAAAAGTATTATATCTCAGAAATAATTATTAAAAAATATGCTTAATTAATTATTCACTAAAAATTATAAATTTGTTAATTTTTTGAGAATGTATTATTTTTAGTTTGAAATATAATTAAATAAATAATCATATGTAAGGAAACTTATAGGAGTAACTAGATTAAGGCAAGATAATTATTAAAAATAATAGTTAAGCATTAATAATTACATGTGACTAAAATTTCCATTCCAAAAAGTAATAATGTAAGCTGGATCATATTTTTAAATTAAATATGAGAAATATTATTTTCTATGTAAAGTTTCTTTTTTTTTTTCTTTTATCAGAAAAACTGAATAAAATAGTAAATTTTACTTTAAATTTTGCTATTTGAAAGAAGTTGTTTAGCATTTTAAATAATCATTACAATTACATAACTTCAACATAGGAATTGAATAAAATTTTTTTAGTTTTTACATCAACCGTAAATCGCTGTTTACATTAATAATTAAATATGTAAGTAAAATAAATAGCTTTTTTTCTTTTTGAAATATTAAATGAAAAGCAAATAAATTGTAGATATTTTGAAATTAATTAATTTTGTATGAATATTAGAATTTATTTTTAGTTAATTACTTCTAAAAACAAGACGCTCTATAAATTTATTAAATTAGTAAAAGAAGTAAATTGAATAATTCTCATCTCATAATAAGTAAATAAGTTGGTTTAATATTCATAATAATTAAATTGAAAATAAATAAAAAAGTAAAAATACAACTAAGTCAATTCATTTTTCAGACTTCAAACATTTTTTTTTATCATCGCAAGATCCATTTAATAAATTAAAAAGAATCTGATTAATGTCTTAAGCAGATAATAATATTTCAAGTCAGAAGTAGAAAGTATGCAGACCAGTTTCTCATAGTAAAGAGCACATCTAGCGTAATTTATCTGAAACAAAGTTCGCAGTCAAAACAGATTCTTAAAAATTTAGCTTTAAAAACTATGTGAAAACTCAAATCTAAAAAGAAAACCAAATGTATGAAAAATAAGATAAAAATAATCATAAACCCTAGTAGCTTGACTATGTTTAGCAGCTCATTGATTTAAAATTGCAGATTTAAAAAACTAACTTCTTAGATCTTTACAAGAAAAAATACCTAAACTCTTAGCAAGAGAAATTAAACGATAAAAAAGAAGTAAAGATTTCTACATAAAAATAAGAAATTTTTAATGCGATGTTTACCAGTCAAAGCAATAATAGCCTAAGTAACAAAACATAAAACCACATAGATTAAAAAGATCAACAAATTAATTAAAAAATAGAAATTTAGTCGAAAGGCTAATTTTTCAGCGAAAAAATTCATTCAGCAACAAGCAATAGTAACTTATCATCAAAAGATTTGCTATAGAGAAAATGCTCTAGCTATAGTGTTTTTATTCATAACAACTTAAATATGCAGTTTTTAGCAACTGAAAGTGCATAAAAAATTAATAATGATAACATATAATAATATTAAAGTTTAAATAGTTAATTTAAACCTGAAATATAAAAGTCAGAGGAGGGTAATACAGATATTGAAGTGTAGCTGATCAAAAAATAGAAATAATCAGAAAATTTAGAAATTTAAAAGAAGCTAATTAACACAAGATAAATAATTTAAACATAAAATACTATCGAAGATGATGAAAGTTGCTCATCCAGTGGGGAAGAATTTGATTTAGATTTACTACCCAAATCTAGACTTATTTTTAAAATAAATAAAAATATTTAGAGCAATTACCAATCAGTGCCAAACCAATCTCGCTTAAGCGTGGACTCAAATTACAACCAAGTACCTCTAAAGAACAAAAATGGAGGAGCAGTTATAGAAGAGTGCTAATAAAATAACTCCAAATCAGACTCAAATGAACAATCAATTTCTTCAAAATTAAAATAGATAGTAGCAAAAAGAAAATTTGCATCTGAAAATATTGAATCGCAACACATTAAAAATTTACATAAGCTAATGCCTCATGCTTTTGAAAAAGTTGAAAAAAATTAAAAAAGAGTAAGTAAATCTCCCACAAAATCTTAAAAAAGACAAAGTAATTTTGAAGAAATAAAAGGATTCAATTCTCAAGAAAGTACTAATTAAAACTTTCCTATCAGTAGTGAGGAAACAGATATAGATCTAAACGAAGCAAATACTTAGTCGAGTACTTAGTAGCTGTTATTAAATTAATTTCTCAGTACTCCCAGCACTAAACAGCAGCTTAACATAAATTAAAATGCTGAAAAATTTTCAGAAAAAGCTAAATTTATTGTTAAAGGAAGACCTATGAAGCAATTAAGATCTCAATCTGTGAACAATAATAGATATTAAAATTAAAATAATTAATCTGAAAGTAAAATATAATATCCTATGATAAACATACTCCTTTGTAGCACTAAAAATGAGAATTTAAGCGATTTACAGAAAAATTTAAACTTTAGTTAAACAATTTTTACATCTTAGGAAAAAGCAATTTAATCATTGTCAATTAATAACTCTTCAAACTAACTCAGCTCTAAGGATTCAAATGATCCATCTCCTAAAAACAACTCTAATTAAGAATTACTAAAGCCTCATTCAAAAGAAAGTTCTTCTGATGCATTGAATACCAAGAAAAAATAAACTATAAAACTTGGTCAAATAAAACACTTAGTTACACTAAATCCAGCCAAAAATCAGAAAGATAAATTTGTAAATTATCATTTAGTATTGAAAGAAAATAGTCAAAAAGAATCTTTTAATTCTAAAAATATTCCTAATTAATTCCGCAATCGCCGTTCTACAACTTCTTTAAAAAGCTACCTTCTAGATAATACATCTAAAGAGATAATAGAACCTAATTAAAATAATAATAATTGTTCCCTAAACAATCCAATAATAGTGCAGAGTCTTTAAAGTTCTTCTTTTAAGAATTTAAACTAGAAACTAAAATAAAATTAGCAATATTTTAGTTAAAACCCACAAATGCAACAAGCATCATTGCTCTGCCAAAAAAAAATTAGCTTAAAACAAGTAAACTTCTCTAATATCTTAGATATATCGAGTATCGAAAATGAAGTATCAGCGTAAAAAATAGCTTTATGATTTTAAAAATTTATATATATACAAGTATACATTATCACTAAAAACAACTACTTACTATTAATTAAACTAGCAACTCTATTCTATTAAACTAAACCTTTACTTTGCAAACTATTCGTATCCTAAAATATCATTTTGTGTATATTATTTCGTAATTTATTTCTATCAACATTTCAACCCAAAATCTTGTTATAATCTACTCTATTTTATTCATTAAACCCTTCATTAATAATTAATTTCTAATAAAAATAGCTCGAATTTAAATGGTATGTATCTATCTCCTTCAAAAATACTAATTGTCTATAACTATTAATTTAAAAAATCTTTGCGAAGATAATAAACAACTATTAATTACTTCAGATATATCTTTCTATAAATCTATCTGAAATGCTAATTTAAAAAAATTGGCGATTCTAATAATTTTTATACATTTTAAAAAATTGAATAGACTGAAAATAAAAAGTAACAAATATGACTTTTAGTTTAAAATATTTTTATAGTAAGTAAAATACTTTTAACTGAGTAATTTAAATAATTATTATAAATAAATACATCCATTAAATCTGATTAATTTCTTTATTTTTGATAGAAATTTTTAGTTTTTCCTTCCCAAAACTCTTTAATTTTGAAATTTATTTTAGAAGAGATAAGTAAGATATTGCTAATTCATAGAAAATTTAATATCTCATTCAATTTGATTTATTATGTGGCTTTTATTTTGATAATTGTTTATTAATTTGTTAGTGTAAATAGGTATAGTTATTTATTTTATTATTAAAAGAATTTATTTAAAAATAATGTAAATTCTTATTAAATTAATTTCATTTACAGTTTACACTTTTTACATTTTCAAGCATCTTTTATTCATTACATTTAATAGTTAGTAATATATAAATGTGTAAATTGTAGTACTTAGCTAGCAATTTTTATTACATTCTTTTTACTTTAAATACATATTTTATTTTAGACTTTGTATAAATATTTAAAGAAAAAAATATTTTTTCATTTAAAAGTTTATATATATTTAAAATACACTTCTATTCTTATTTTAGTAACTATAAACTCCTAATTGATATTTCCTTGATTTTATTCATAAGGAAGGTTTAATTAAAGCTTCTTTTAATATTAATCTATGAAATATTTTACTAATTCAAAAAATAAAATTTTTATAGTTATTTCCAAAATACCAAATAAATCCATGTAATATTATTTTTAAATAATTGTCTGATTTAAAAATTTATATAATATTGAAATAAATATAAATAATTTCCTTATTTTAAGCAATTTTCAAAAGTATTCTAATCAAATAAAATTGGGTTTTAAAAAAAACTCAAGAAAATTGAAAAAGAGAAAAGCGATTAGACAAAATAATTTATTATAGATAAAATTCTAATTGTTTTAAATAATTTATTATTTGAAGAATTTAGCTAAAATGGAATTAATTTATATATATTTTTTATTATCATAACATAAAACAATTTTTAAAAAATAATAAATTCAAGTTTCAAAAATTTATTTTATTTTTTTAATTTCTTCACAAAAACCTGATTAAATTAAAACATTTTTTTAAAAATTCGAATGATATTTAATTTATAAAAATAATATCTAATTTATAAAAGCAACTATTAAATATTATAAGAGCGCAGACAGCATAAAATTAATTATTTTAATATAAAATATATTTACTTTGCTATTTGTAATCATTTTCAATATACTGGATCTTTGATTACAATAATATATTTATATATTTAATATAATATTTCAAATTATTTATTTAATTTACAGAGCAATTAGAAACAGGTGCTTTTATTCTCAAAATATCACAACTTTATTAGTTTTTTTGATATTTGCAATAATTTACTCAAACTAGATCTATTAAGATTTGCAAGAGATGAATATCTAAAAACTTGGAATTTTTATATCCATTAACGATTGCTGCGTAGTCCTATTACTAAACCTGTAGTATCATCTCTTATTGAAGGAGAGTTTTAAAGCTTGATATGGCCTCTAAAATAACCCTTCATCCACATTAAATCTCTTGAAACTTTGTTTGTTCCAAAGTATTCATGTTTCACTTTCTCCTCTTAGAATCCATGAGCAAATGTAACACATTCAATGCCATTTATCATCATAGAATGACCTGATTCGAGTAAGAAACTGTAAACAGATGGACATTGAGCAATCTTTAAAGGAGCAATATCTTTAGGGAACAACCACTTTCCTTAGATTCTAACAGGGTGATAAGGAGTAATCAGCAAACCCTATCCTAAACGAACCAACTAAATTAAATTTTCTTTGACTTCTGTTTCTATCACACATTTTACTTTTTCTGCCTTACCTGTGTTAGGACAATATATTTCATCACCTTTTTTGATTTCTTTTACTTTTTTTATTGCCCCATCAGCCATCTTAACTTCACTATTTCCTTCAAAGCAAGGATTATTAGGGTCATAATAATGAGATGTAAATAATGATGATGTAATTTAAACATTACTACTTGATTTATAAGATGGTGTAGGGGGATCAATAGACATAACTATTTTTTCTATTTAATCTCTTTATTTATTAAATAAATCTCCTACATATCCTTAAACCCCTGGATCCTTAAAATTAGTGCATATTTTGTGATTATGAGCCATAGATAGTGAAGGAAGGTAGTGACATCCCCATTTTTAAAAATAATCTTCTCTTGATACTGCTTGCTTTACTTGATCTTCCAAATCTTTACATAAATTTTAGATATATTCATTTTCTCTAAATTAAGAAGTTTTCAACTAATTTATTGTATCATCTACTTGTTTTTGACTTTCTTATGAGCTGTTTTTGCATAACTAAAGAGTTTTAACTACCTCTAACCTTAAAGCTTCTTAAGCGAATTCTAATTTATTAGCATTATGAATTTAATCAGCAATTTGTGTGTGCATACTTATTTATGAATTTTAAATATCCTTTGAATAATATTTAACTTCTACTGAAAAGTCTCTCAGTAATTCTGAATGGAGGTCTTATTAAAAGATTATGTCTTTACTTTAATCAAAAAAGAGGTTACCTAATTCAACTATGTATTCTCCTTTATCATTCTGGTAAGTTTTAAATCCTGATTTAATTTGGCTTAAATTCAAGCGTGCCTATCCATTTAGAGGCTTAAAAACTAAAACAGCATTATTAGCAAAAATTGATTGCATAGAAGCAATAGTATTAGTGAAAACAGTTCCCACAAAAGAAGAATCTGGTATAAAAGAGTATATACCTTAACTTCCTTAAGCAATCTGATAGAGCATCTAAGAGTCCAAATAGTATCCAAACCCAAATGTGTTTATACTTGGTTTTGGTGCAATTAATTTTTTATTATAGAAGCTATCCAGTGTAGGTAGAATACCTCTGGGAGGATCACAATTAGGCTAGCCATCGGTTAAGACAATTAATTGCTAGTTCTTATTCCTATTAGAGTCTTCCATTTATTAAAGTCCTAATTCTATTCCTGCCCAAAGATTAGTACTTCCAGTTGGATAGCATTTATTAATTAGGTCTATAGAATCTTTTTTGCTGCTTTAAGTCATTTAGTCGTAATTACAAACTAATTTCGATTTATCACTAAAAGTTACCATAGAAAATTGATCTCCTTCATCCAAATTTTAGACTATTGTATTGAGAGAGTGCTTAACAATATCTAACACAGAATATCCTAGTTCTGAATTACTTTAACTTTATTTTGTAACAGCCAAACTTCCCATAGATCCAGAAACGTCCACCACACAGCATATTGAGTTTTAAACTTTTGAAACTCCTTTAGGAGATAAAATTTATATCCTTACCTGTTTCTCTAAACCATATAAGTTAATTTAAGCTTAGCCATCATTGCTACTCTTTGAAGAGCTACTTTGGCTGCTTTCAGTTTAACTTTGCTATTTTTATATGTTATTCTTTGAAAATTTGCTTTCAATCAACACCATTTTTGAGAATAATCTTTTTATTTATTTAATTATTGTTAAAAAATTCTAAAAAATAATATCAGAATTTAATACCAATTAACTCAAACACCAATAAATTATCTTAATTAATATCCTATCAGAAGATTAGGTAGAGCAATAAATCTTCAATAGTATTTATCTTTCATAATATGTAAAACGGATTTAATATTTATCAAAGAATTTCTTTACTTGATGAAATCAGTTTTTAGCATTCATTATTGATATCAATATCAGAAATTGAAAATCTATATCATCTCCTCCTCTTTCTAGAAACAAAAAGAAAGATAACATAAAGGAGTACACTATCTATTTTTTTTAATATCTTTCCAGAATTTTCATTTTTTTTAAAACTGAAACAACAGCAAAAATGATTTTATTTAATTCCTATTTGACTATTAAACCATGAAATAATTCCTCAAAAATTTAAAAACAATTTTATTGTTTTATTCTTATTTTCCTTTATTAGTTTAAAATATTTAATTTGGAGTAAAAATTCAAAACTATTCAACATTAAAATAAAATTATGAAATAGAAAATTTCTTTAAAATATTTAATTTGAAGGAAAAATTTAAAACAAATAACAAATTTAACATTTCTTTAGAATATTGGATTAATTGGCAGCAAATGAATATTTATTTTCAAGATGAAAGAATTTGATATTATTTTTTGTCAAAAGAATTAAAATTGTTCGTTAAAGATTCTTTTTTTTGTTGATTATTGGGGAATTATACTAAAAAATATAATATTTTCCAAAAATTTATTGTTATTTAAAGCAATATTTATCCACAAATATCAATTTTATAAATAATAAAACTATTAACAGTATTAAAATTGAATAAAATATCTATCTATCTTTTAATTTCAAATGATCTAAATTCAACCTTAGGAGGCCAACAAAGATCAAAGAAAAGATTCTTAAGTCCATCTTAAAATCTATATTAATGAGCAAATTTAGGCCTTAAATTTTCCAGAATTTTAAAAAATTGTATCGCAAATAAAAGATAAATTGATAGACTTATGTTTTGAAAGGTTAGAAAGTTAAAAGTAATTATTTGTATCAATAAAATGCGAATCATATAGGGAATCAAGCAACTACATAAACAAAATCATAGATTTTTTTTAAAAAAACCCATAAAACCAAATTATATTTGATGATGTAGAATTAGAAATAACTATATATAGAACTAACATTATCAATTTATAAATGCTGCACAAGACATTTGAGAAGATTCTACATGATGTAACAAAATTCAAATTGTTTAGCGAAAGTGAAATTAATGAGAAACAATTAAAACAAATAAGTATGTTTTTTCTTTAAATACTAATAAAATATTATTCTAATTTCTTACATAATATTAAAGTATTGACACTAAAAGAATTGAGGCAAGTAGAATCGTTTTAGTTTTTATGTAAAGAAAAGCTTATGCTTAAAGAATAAGACCTTGATACATAATTTATTGATGAAATATAAAGAATAGTTAAAAATTCTAAGACTTTAATATTTAATAACTGTTTAGAAAAAGGGTATAATAGCTCAGAAATATGCACTATTCCAGGTCTTCTTTCTCAATCAATTATAGATGCAAAGAAGCTTTTGAATTTGGAAATTAACTTTCATCATGCAGGATGGATTAAAAAAAATAGGGCCATGATCATCCTTTCAAAATTTTTAGATAATTTTACTAGTTATTTACCAGGTTGGCCAACTCAGTTAGAAGTAATTAAAATAGATTTTGATAGGTTAATATGCTTTAATCCTAATTTCAATCCTTAAAGCATACAAAAATTCTTAGTTGAATTCGCCAATATGCTATCAAAATAAAATAATCTCAGGGAGCTTAGTTTAAATTTATAAGGTATCGGCTATTAATGTGGCTAAATGTTATACTATAATTACACTGGATTATGCAAGATAACTGAAAGTATAAAAACGGTCAATGTTCTTAAACTTCTAGTATTTTATTTTAATATTTAATTATGAAAATAAACTAATTAATATAATATTTTCTTTAAAAAAGTTTGGTGGCAAAATTGAATTAAATGAACAAGACTGGACAAGATTTTTCAAAGGGATAAGCAGTATTAATAAATTACAAGATTTAGAACTTAACATAGAGAGTTGGAAGTTTGTAGTCAGCAACATCACTGATAAATAATAATATAATATAATTAATAATTTTTTGAATGATTTAATCTTAAATCACAGAGATAATCTACAAAGACTCAGTTTGAATACTGATAATTGGAGATTTTTATATTAAGTAAACATAATAGATTTACTTTAAAGGATAAATAAATTCAAAAATCTTATTTCGTTAAAGCTTTTAAATTCAAAAACAGATGGTGAAGAATAATTTTCTTTGATAAATTAAGCAGAATAATACTATAGTACTCTTTATTAATATACATAAAATATGATAAAAATCTAAAATGTTTTGAAAAAATCTAATATTTTATAAGTTATTAATGATACTTTATAAAAAAATTTTTAAAAAACTATTGAAAGTGTTTACAAAGACTTAGCAAAATAGCAGTTATTTAATGAAGAAAAAAGCTTTAGAACTACACAAATTAAAAGTACTTCAAATTTTATTATCAGATGTATATAGAGTATTTTAGACGTCTAACATTATTTTTGCAGTGACATTTAGGATAACTTTTACAATGTTGACATTATGTTAGAACTTATTAGCGAAATAAGTTTATCTTCAAAAAAACTTTTCCCAAATATTTACTAATATCAAATCTTAGATGATGAAATGGATGATTGATAATCTTTTAAAATAATCTAATTTAAAGTTTTTTCATAATATAATAGAAATTAATTTAGTTAAATTAAAAATTAATATTTTAATAATTTGTTAAATAATAATCTTATTTAAGCATGTTTGAAAATTTATATTTATATTCTATCTATCTTATTTCAGTTTTATCACTTAATAATTATCATAAATTCAATAAGAATAATTTAATCAAATTACTTGCTATTCATAAGCTATATATCTTGTTACAGTTTATAGCGCAATAGTATCACAATGTAAGCAAAAAAAAATATCAAATTACCTGCTTTCTTAATAATATCAACTTTTACAATTAAAATATTAAAACTTATTATATTCTTACTTTGATGGATATTTTTAATTTCTAATTTTAAAAAATGATTATAAAAACACCATATAATTATTCAATTTAGATCAATCAAAATAATTTAACTCTAAGAAATTTTGTCTAAGGATTCATGAATTTAATAAACTCATACAATTTTAATATGGTATTAATTTCAATTACTGAATTTTAATTAAAAATATTTTATTTTAAGATTGTCATGAATAATTTTTAGAACTAAAAAGATATTTTTAAAACCTTAAAATATCTTAATAATTTTACCCGCCTTTTCTCTGAGGAAAAAGGGTTTAATAATAAAATACTTTTAAAAATATTTAGTAGGGGATAATTATGAAAATTTTATTGGTGATAAAGTTTTTTTGTAAAGTAAACACAATTCAACTAAATAATCTTAGGAATAATTATAATATCAAAGAAAAATAAAGATTTTTTGATGTTAAGAAGTTATTTATTTAAAAACTAATCATTTTTAAAGAAAATTAGTTAGATAAAACATAAAAAGCAATTTAATTAAAAAAATAAAAAGCAAATTTAGTTTAAGCACCAGAGATAAGCATTTTGAAACATTCTCAAACAGAAATGTTAGGAAAATAAAATATTGAAATAAATTTAAGCATAGAATAAACTGTTATCGCTTGCGGTGAAAGCAGTGTTAGCTGTATTAAAAAAAATATTTTAAGTGGCTATCAGAAATCTAATGAATATAATAAAAGTGAAGATTAGAGTAGATATATTTCTTAAAAATAAAACAATTATTCACTGAAATTCATAGATATATCTCAAATTTCAAATGAAATTTGTGCACAAAAACACCATGAACAGCTTTAAGGTTTAGAATTTAACTACGCTTTACTTGTTCTTTAGTATTCAAATGTAAATGTATCAGATAAAGAAAAAGAAATGTGCTATCTACTTTCAAATTTACTAAACAAAAAGAGAGAGAAAATGTTTAATTATCTATGGTTAATAATCGTTGGGTGCTAAGAGTCTTAAATTCCAGATGATTTTATTCAAATTAAATTGAAACAATTAAATAAATTCGGATTAGATGTGAATAAAGACTAGATAATTAATTACTAAAATAAAGATGAGGATTTAATCCCATTCCTTTATTAAATTAGGCAAGAAGAAGAAAAGATTGCATTAAAAAGCCAAATAAAATAATAATTAGAGTATCAAAAGAATTAAGAAAAGACATATTTATCATAATTAAATTTCCAAATAATTAACAGTGATACTAAAAGTATAATTGAAACATAGTTAGAGAATCTTGGATTATATAATTTAAAATCGTCATTATAATAATACAATCAAGGTTTAGAATAAGAAGAATAAGAAGAAGAAGAAAAAGAAGAAGAAGAAAAAGAAGAAGACGAAGACGATGAATTAAAGAAAATTTTTTCTGATATTAATCTACCTAAGCATATTTTTAATTTTGGAAAGGAAAAACTAAAAGATCAAATGAACACCAAATTTATTTAAGAATAAATAAATTAAAAGGATAATCAAAACATCTAATCAATTACAGCATAGGTTAAGCAATAAAAAGTTAACCCAGAAATGAATGGCACTTTTGAAGAATTTACTACCCAAGTTTACAATTACAAAACATAATTAGGTTTGATGGATAATCTGATAGAAGAGTAATCTGATTTTAATGAGGATGATAAAATAGAACTTCAAACAATTTATATTTACAAAGATAAAAAAGCTCTTTAAAATATTCTAAAAGCTCCTTAATCACAACTGGAATTCAGCTAAAAGGTTAAATAAACTTTATTATTTCCAGAAGAATAAGAAAATTCTGATTAGACTGAGAAAAAGTGTTTTTATACAAAGCTGTACTTTTATCTTAAACTCTAAAAATTTGAGAAGTGTTTAGAGACTATTTTTAGCTTAGTTTAAAGTCCATAGAGCGAACTCATTTATGATGAATAGGTATTTAACAAAATTTTATAATATATTAAAAACCATACAAAAAAAGAAGACCTTAAATATTTGGTCGATATATTTAATAGTACATGTCTTGAGGAAATGAATAACTTATTTGAAAAATATGTACAAATCATTAAAAATAATACCAATGTGTTAAATGAAAACTTAGAATAAACTATAAACCAAACAAGTCTTATCATATTCAAAACCTCTCTAAATTTCATGTAACTTAAGGAAAAATAAAATATAAAAGTAATTGAAAAAAAAGAGACATGTAATTAATAAAATATTCTTCCAGAAATAAAATCCTCTCAAACTGATATAACTAAAATTATAAACTTTAATGATATTGAATCAATCTAAAATTGCAAAAATTTGTAAAGTTTATTAATGAATACTAAATTATAATAAAATAATGAGGAAACCATTTCAATTTTATCTGGTTACGAATAAAATTAAATTTTCGACATAGTAAAAAATTTTAAATCAGAGAAATAATAAAAAATTGATAAAAACTAAGATAAGAAATAAAATGGTTCTAATTAATTACTATTAAATATTCGTGAGAGTGAATTAATACAAAATCAGGAAGATGAGTTACTAAAAGATAACAAAGTACCAGTATTCGATTAGAGCTCTGAAAATAAAGGTACATTTATTTTTTAATTTGTAATAAAATAAATTTTTTTAAAAAATTTATACAGTAAAATTTAAGGAAGAACAAAAAGAAGAAGATGGTGAGAAGGATTAAAAAGAAAAAGATAATGTTAATGAAGTAGAAGTAAAAGAATAAGAAAAATTAAAAAATAATAATGATTTAAAAGTCAATCCAGATGAATAAGTGAAATAGAATAAATGCTTGCTAACATTAGATGGAGGTGGAGTAAAAGGAATATTTTAGTTATTCATTTTATCAGCATTAGAGTCAATGACTAATATGCTATGTGATGATTTGTTTTATTTTATAGGCGGTACTTCTATTGGAGGAATAATAGCTTTAGGCCTAAGAATGCGTATTTCGGCTAAGGATTTACTCAAAATAATTATTCGCCATTTCTAAGATAACCTTTTTTCACAAAATAAAATCTAACACTTATTTAATGTAGTATTTAATACAGAAAGTCTTAACCCTACTTCTAATTTGCATGAGATCCTCAAAAACTAAATATTTAATGATAAATGTTTTTTAGATATTAAAAAGAATACCTTAATTACTTCTGCTTACTTAGATGATTCTTAAACAATTATTCCTGTTTGTTTTATACGATTTACAAGTGAGCCTTAAGGATCATAAAAAGGTCTTGACATAATAGGTTTATATCGAGTTAAGAAATAATTTAATAATTATGAAAAACCAGTAGAATTTTTAGAAGAATTCTAAGATGTATAATTTAAAAATGCCCCTCTTTGGTAAATTGCAGCTAGCACAAGTGCGGCCTTCCCTATTCTTAATAAATTTAAATTTACCTTTGATAAAAAAAAAAATCTAGAACACGAGTTTGTAGATGGTGGATACTTGTTAAATAATGTGGATATCTTATTAATTGAATTTTTAAAATAGATAGATACAAACTACAATCCAAACGATAAACTCAGCTAATACTTTATGCTTTCAATTAATACTTAATATGGAAGTTTCGAATAAACAGATCCACCATTTAAAGAATCTGATACTGATGAAAGTGTTAAACTTCCTGGTTACATTGCGGTTGGTGCATTATTAAATCATTGGGATAAAATAACAAAAAACTGCCAAAAAAACTCAGATTAGTCTGTATTTCTAACTGTAATTAATCAAAAAAATGAGAAATTTGAATATATGAGATTATAGCCCATTTCACATTCAGAGATAGGGCTTGATTAGGCAAATTTAATGACCCTAAATTATTTGGAATAAATATCTCATAAATTTTTAGTTTAAAAGTAAGATTAACTTGTAAAAATCATAGCTTTCTTAAATTAAAAAGCAAAAGCTTTAGTGTTTACTTAAATTTAGAATCTTGAAGTCATATACCCAAAAGATTATGAGCAATTAAATACTTTATTGTAAGACATAAATATTAATAGAATAAAATCAGAGTACAAAAATTTTGATGAATATTATACAAAAGAAGGCAAACGTATTGAGGAATGTTTAGTTGACACTCTTTTTAATATACAAATTAGAAACAACTAAGTTAAGATTAAAAAAATGACAGATTTCGAAAGTTATAAATTTTGGATGATTTTTTCAAATAGAGCTTATTAATATTATGAAACCAAATTCCAAGGAGTAATTTAGTTAGCAGCAAGTATTGGCAGTGTTCTAACAATAAAAAAAATATTTGGTATTTTAAAGATTTTTGATTAAAATATTAAAGATACTGTGCTAAATTAAATAGGAGACTGTAAATGGAATGCTCTTATTGGAGCATCAGCTAATTAGATGGTTCGTACATTTATATATCTTCTAATGTCAATCAAAGATTAAGATTAAGATTCAAATATTTAAAACAATTTACGAAATAAAAATGGAACATAAACTATTTACTAATTTAAGGATGAAGAAAATAACAAACTATTAAAAGACATTATTCATACTGCCTGTAAAGAAAAGTATTATTATTTAAATAGGTGTTATACACATTATCTTGAAATATCTGATTAAAATTTCAAAGATTTGGTTGAATGGTGGCTTATATGAAGCAATAATTCTTTATAAATTATGTTTATTTATATATATAAAAAAAACAAATTTTTTAGTATTTAAATAATAAAATTATAATTTTTATTTTAATTAAAAAAAAAAAATAACAAAAATTCAAAATACATTTTTTATAAAATTAGTTAATTATTAATAAATTAAATAAATTCATTAATTATGTCAATACAAATTTTTTATTTAACTATTTAATGGATTTTTACCAATAAATTTATTTTTCTTAGTTTGGAAATCAACCAATTACTTATACATTAATGGGATAAGCAGAATCATAAGCAACACCACATTATCCGCATACTTTAGTAGGAATATTTTGGCCAGCACAAGCTTATCCATCTAAAGGACTGTAATCAATACCGCAAGTTACTTTTGATTCTCTAGCAAGTCTGATATACCCATTTTCACCAAAGGAAGTTCCCCAAGAGTTTCTAATTAACCAATAATCACCTAATTCTGGATCAGTTCCATAACCTTCTAAAACAACTACATGGTTAACATCTATATTTTAAGAGTAGTCACATCCGTTGTAAACACCAGATTAATAGCTATGCCACTTAGCACCATCTACAGCAACAGCCAAGGGACCAATAGTAGCTACTGCATATAACAAGGCATTATAATCGTTAGCTTATAATTTTACATAACCATCTAAAGTTACTTCTGGGGTAGTTGTTGATTAGTCGTAGGTACAGTTTCCTGTAATCCCTGAAAAATAGCTTTGATACGGATATTTAAATTCAGAAGTCAAACCATATAGTTGTACATAGTTAAATGCCAATTCTGAAATAGCACCTTAGCAACCACCAGTACCGCCACATTGGTAGATATTAGGAACACAACTTACAAGTTATTAAGTTGATAATATTTTCAATTATCCAGAATTAATAGCTGCATGAGCTTCAATTGTAGCTGTAGAAGCTTATGCCCAGCAAGAACCACAGTGACCTTAGTCTTTAAAAAAATATTTAAATTATAAAAAAATTTTTTTAATTATATATATATATACCTTTTACAGGGGTTATGACACCCCTTTATCTCCAATCGACGCTAGTAGGTAAATCCTTTAATTGTTGTTCTGTCACTTCAATAGATTTGACAGAAAGATTACGGAAAGGTCTGATCTTGTTCATATTCTTACTGTAGCCTAGAGTTTTCTCCTTTAGTTCCTCTTGTGTTTAATCAGTAAACTGGTTAACACCTTTTTTGTAAGTCTAGTTAGGTAAATCATTAAAATGAATGATTTCAGCCAAATTTCTTTGGAAGATAGATTTTCTCAACTAATATTCTTCAGAATCGAATTCATAGTTTTTGTTGAATTCTTTAGCATACTACTCAAAAGTGTATGCTTTCAAATTATTGAGTTATAGAGCTTATGAGAAAAGGACTCCAAAGATAAGGACAAGAATGATAATTTTGCTCATTATTACTGTTATTTATTATAATTTTCAATTAGATTAATCTTTTTTATCAAACAAGCTATTATAAAAATACCTTTTAAACTAGTATTTAATTATAAAAGAATTAAGAAAACTAAATTACAATTTTTATTCATTTACATAACTCAATCAAAGTGATAAACTAAATTCTTTTATTTCCTTCTTAAATATTTAATTTAATCTATTAATAAATATTCCTAAAATATATTTTCTCAGCGTACTCTACAGAATTTAATTTCATACTTTTAATAATGATATGTTTACATTTTTCGATTATACTGAGTTAGTTATTTTTATTACTGTGAATTAAAACCTGACTGACTTAGTGAAAAATTTATATATATTTTTATAAACTCTGAATTGTTTAATACGTCTTAATATTAATTTTTCTCAAAAATTACCATATCATTATTTGTATTCTGCAAATTTAGATAAACAGTTAGGTAAGAATTGATAATGATCTACATTATAATTTTTCTAATTAAATGGGACAATTTTTTCTAATTGATGTATAAAAATCTTATTATTATTAAATAATAATAAAAGAAATAAGAATCATTGCTTACACTTTAAAATTTTTCATTTTTACTAAAATATTTGTTTGTTTGTTGATTATTCAAAAGCAATTTATTAATTTTTATGAAAAAATAAATTTTAATTTTTTTGTCAAAAATATTTTATATTTTCAATAAATTATAATGAATTATGAAAATATTTTTAGCATATTGATTTTTTTTTTAAATCTTATTTAAAAATAAATAAAATTTATAAGTATTTAATTTGCATATTAATAAAATCACCTTCACATTTACTTCAAAACATAATAAGAAAAAGCTTAATAATTGAATTTTCTTTTTAAAGATTTAAGTTAATGTGGAACTATTTTCTTTTTAATTAATGTAATGTTCTTTTAAATTATTTAATAATAAATTTGTCTAATTAATTTTAGAATTTAAAGTACTGCCTTAAGTTAGATGTTTAAAATAAACAATTATGTTTATAATTATGAATATTTGAATTTGAATAATGACTTCTCGATACTCATTTTTTATTTTGGTAAATGCTTATTAATAGTCTTCTAATATAAAATTAATTAATAGTATATTTAAAATTATTACTCTTGATAAAATATAAAACAAAAATAAATTAAGTATTTAACTGGTGATTTCAAATAATTTCGTTTTATATTATGAATATATATTTTTGAATTAAAGTTTACTGCCATAAAAATATATTTTTTTTTTAATGAAAACTCAAAATAAAATATTTAAATATTGTTAATTAATATTTTCTATTTTAATTAAAATATTTTAACAAATTGTAATTTTTCATTATTGATTGTGAATTTATTTTCAAAATACTTAAAATATTAATAGTACTAGATACTAAAGTTTTTCCTTATTTAAAGTGAATTCAAAAATAGTAGTATGTAATAAATTCCATTCTGAATGTTAATTTTTTTATTTGGAATAACTTTAACTACCTTTATATTTATAAAATATTTGTTAATTGAATATTTATTTTAAGTTATATAAAATTTTAAATTTGAGAAAAAGAAAAATAGGGAGAAAAAATATTTATTTTATTTTTACATAATTTTAATTGAAATTTCTTTGAAGAAATTTACTTTTATATACAGTTTATATTAAATAATAAATTGAGCATTTTGAATCTTCATTAATATATCTCCTTTATTTTTTTTTCATTAGCTTTACTATCTAACTTCTATATTCTAGAAGCATTTTTCTAAATAAAATTTTCAGGATAGTATAAATTTGTGTTTACTTTGAATAAATTTAATGCGAATTATGAACAACAACTAATTTGGCTTTGAATCTTAATTTATTAGTTTAGTATAACTTTAATTATTTTTATATTCATAAAATATTCAATTATATATTTATTTTAATTATAAAAAAATGGATATTTTGAGAAATGGGAGATAAAATATTTAATTTTTTTTAATACAAATTCAATTTTCAATTTATTGAAAAATGTCAAATTTATAATGTATATGTGTTTTCTTTAAAATTATTTAAATTGAGCATTTTTAATCTTTATTAATATATCTCCTTTTCCTCTTTTCATTAGTTTTGACTTCTATTTTTGGAAAAATATTTATTTTATAAACCAAATACTTCATCATAAGATAAATTTATATTTTACTTTTAATATATTTAGTATAAGTTATAAACAAAGATATAATTTTTTATACTTTCTTTGTTTGAAAATATTTTTTTAAGGATGAAATATTAAAATTTTGAAGTATAAAATATATTTTGTTATAATTTTATCTCCTTTAATAATTTCTGAATAGTTTTTTTCTTAGTTTATTCATAATACATACGAAGGAATTAAATTTAAAATTGAAGATAAAATAAATAAACAATTTAGTATCTACTAAATATGATTAAGAATAAATTAACTTCGAAATACTACGTGTTGTTTATGAAATTAATTTCCATTTTTTTTAAGTATTTAATTAATAGAAAATAGAAAAATTAATTAACCAGGTTATATCGAATAGAAGATTTAGAATTCTTCCATTTGTTCTATCTTATTAATTTATTATTCTATTTAGGTTGACTTTTGTTTAATACTCAAACATTTAGAATTAATTTACTGTTTTTAGGAAAATTGTATTTATTATTATTCGTACATTAAGAAAAATTTAATCTTATTTATCTTTTATAATTAAGAAGTGAAGTCCAAAAACCTAAACTATTGAATCTCCTAGCAAAAAATTTAATAAATGGAATCAGATACCAAAGGCAATTAGAATAAGGAATAAAATTAAGACGCGAAACTTACAAGATTTTCATGCAAAATATGTTTAGAGATAGCAGAATAGCCTGTTATTACACCTTGCGGTCATCTTTATTGGTAAATTATAAGTTAATTATTTTACTGAAATCTTATAAATCATTATTCTAAAATAAATAGTTGGAAGTGCATTTATCAAGTAGATACTCAATTTAGATTTATTATAAAAGCATCTTATTAATCCTACTAAAATAGAACGCAAAAATTCTAAATATAAACAATTTAATCCAATGAAATACGTTTATTTATCAAATTAATAAAAACATTTTTATTAATAGTGGGCAGTTAAAAAACCAAGTTGTCCTTTCTGCAATAACAAGATAGATGTTAACAAATTAACTACTATCTACACTGAAGAAGAAGAAAAATCTAAGAAAAGCAACGAGTAATATTTGCAATTCAATTTAATAAAATTATTATTAAAATTTGTTTAAAATATAAAAATTCTCAATGAAATCAAATAAATTACTCGATAATTTTAATTGACTTTTTATCATTCCAATTGTTTGTTGTCAATCAAAGATTTAAAATCTATTTTTATATTAATTAGAAACAACAGTAGTAGTACCAGCAGCAATCATTCAGAGTAGAATTCACATTCTTAAGACAACTAAAATTAACAACAACAATAATAAGAAAACGGATAATAGAACAACTAAAATTAATAAAATGAATAGGATATTCCAAGGAGACCATAGAATCCTAGGGAGAATTACGAAAATAATAACCATAACAGATAACAAGGAGGATTTAATTTTGGGTTCTTTGGGTTTCCTGGATTATTCTTTGGAGGAGGCTTGGGTCTTGGTGGATTCACTTTTAATTTGAATGGATTTTAATTTGGAAATGGATAAGGAAATAATGCTTAAGGCTGGTAAAAGTATTTAGGGCTGATTCCATTAGTGATTTTCTTGCTCTAATTTATTTTACCTTTAGTATTTTAGATATTTGACTTAAATTAAAACTAGAGTTCTTATGAATATGACTATTCAAATTATAATTCATAAAGAAAAGCTAACAGACAATCTAACTAAAACAAATATAATAAAAATAGCTAAAGACAATAAAATTATGGATATAATAATTACAATTAATAATATTAAAATTATGAATGGTCTTATGGAGATTATTTATAGCTTATTTTCATAGGAGTTTTAATTATATTAATTAATGTAATTTAAAAAATTAGATAAAACAGATAAAACTAATAAAATTAATAGTAACAAGCATAATAGTAATAAAATTGATTTATTTTTAAATTTATTTATGAAATAATAATTATAATACTTTGTATTTATTTTGCTATCTGTGAATAAAAGTATTCATTTTCAAATTAATTCAAATATTATTAGAATATTTTAAGAAATTTTATTTGTTTTATTAGAATTAAAAATATTAATTCCTTATAAAACATCTAAATGTATGCCTTATCAGAAAATTTTTTAATCTTATTAGAGGGGGATTTTCAAAAGAAAATAAGGTTTTAACACCACAAAAGATAATTATCAGAAAAATTTGTGTATTAAAAATTAAGTATTAATATTTAATTGTTTTGAAGTTAAATTTATAATTTATCTCCAATAAAATATATTAATTATTCATATGTTGAAAAATATAAAATATATCCAAATACCAATTAAAAGCATTTTAAAAAACTGGTAGAAAATATATTTGATTATAAAAACTTTGTTTAGCTTATAAATATTTATTCATAAAAGATAAATAATTTCCTAATTTTTTATTATTAATTTAATAGTAGTTCTAATAAATTATTAATTACTATATTCATTGCTTCAACAATACTGAATAATTAATAGAATTGTCAATAATAAACATCATTTTAAAAAATTAAGAAAGTAAATTTTATGTCATTTTTGATAGACTTTAAGAAAATATTTCAAAACTAATGTAAATTTAATTGAATAATTGAAATTTAAAAAAAAAAATTAGAATTAAATAATTAAAAAATATTTTTAAAATAAATATTTATTCTAAAAATATTAAATAGAAATAATAAAGAGTTGTTTAAAAATACATTTAAACAAGATTTTTGCAATAAATGAGATAAAATTTAAAAACGCGAAATTAATAAATAAAAGTCTTTTATCTCAGAATTTTACAAGTAATTAAAAAAAAATATTTAAAAGAATTTTATCTCATAATTAAAAAATACAAATATTTGTTTGATTGGTTAAAAGATTTTCATAATAAATAAAATAAATAAAAATTACACAATTATTAATATTCTCAACCAAATATAATTAAATGTCTAACTTTTCAATAAATTTATTTTTTAAAGAAGAATACCCTCAAGACAAACTGAATTAACTATAGAAGCTTGCTAATTCCAATAGAGGAGCTGGTTCTAATAAAAACAAAAGCAGAAATGTATTTTTAAATATTAATTCAAGCTAAAATTCTAAGGCACTTTGTAGCGAAGTTATGAAACTTTTTAAAAGCTTTAAAGATAGTCCTGATTTTATTCGTGATCAGCTCTATCAAGTTTAATTAGAAGTACATTACTTAGGTGAATAAAAAAATTTCTTAATCCTCATCCCTATAATGATTCATGATATTATGCAATATGTAACTGATGTTAGCTTTGAATTCCATAACACAGATATAGAAAGCAAGAATATTGATGATTTAAGTATATTTTTTGTCCTCATAAAGTCACTATATTTATATTTTTAACTTAAAAAAGCTAATATTTTTAAATTGTTTAGACACTTAGAGTATTTTACAATTAAATGCAATGAATAAATTTGCTTTTAGAATAATTACTAATTAGAATTATTAGTTTAATCATTATCTCCTCTTATAACGAATCTCAAGTCTTTCTAAATTCTTAATAATTTAAAACAGAAAGATAAAGGATACTCAATTCCTGTTACATCCAATTTTACGAGCTCAATTTCAAAATTATTATCTAATTGTAAGATGCTAAAAATTTTAAAGTTAGATTTTGCATATATGGGCTGGGATAGACAAAGAAGTAGTTATATACCCTCAAATTTTTTAACTAATTTGCTTATGTATTGTGATTAATGGCCAGATACTTTACAAATACTAGAAATAAACTTTGATAGAATGACTTATGAAAATCAAATGATAGATTTTTAGTAAGTTTAATAATTCTTTAATAAGCTAACTTCTTTGATTAGAAAGTAAGAAAATTTAGAAGAATTCTCTTTAGATCTATCCGGATTTAAACCTTCTTTTAATAGTAGCATGTCCTAGCAATTTATCTAATTATCAAAAGAGTTATAAAAAGTTAAAAAACTAAGTTTAGAGGTATTAATTTATTTCTTTAATTATTTCTTTTATTGATTAATTAAAACATTAACTAATTCATAAAATTTTATTTGTTTTATTGAAATTAAGACATTGTTATTTTTATTTTTTTTTCCTCTCTAAATATATTTTTAATGAATTTTATTTTAAATAAAAGCTTGGAGGTCATTTTTAATTATAAAGTTAAGATTGGTAAATATTTTTACAAAACATCAGCAATATAAATAATCTCCAAAATTTAAACCTTAATATTGAATTTTGGAAAGATTTTTATGGTAATCCTTGTTAAAAGACTTCTCATGCTATGTTAATTTAATAATTTATTAATGATTTACTAAAAAATCACAAAAAAACACTCTAAAGTTTATCTTTAAACACAGATGAATGGTTTTACTTAAATACAGTAGACCATTAAAAAATAATAAAGTAAATTTCCGAATTTTAAAATCTTTAGAATTTATAGCTCCTTTTCTACAAGAGTAAAAAATTAAATTACTATTAGATTTAATAATTTGAGAACTAAGTTAAATATGGTACTTTATGTAAAAATGTTTAAGCAATCTCAGAATAATAACCTAAGATAAATACCATTTAAATTTTAGATAATTAATCAAGAGAAGTTTCTTAAATTAAAGAAATTGGAAGTGAAGTATTTATAGAAAAAAGCAATTCAAAAGAAAAAAATAATAGTGAAAAAAAATCAACATCTAAAAGATTAACTAAAATTTAAAATGATAATTAATAATTAGATTAATTATTATAAAAGTATAGTCCAAACTAAAAATAAAACGAATCAAATTAATAAATAGAAGATCTCAGAAAAAAATATTTAAGCTCAATCACTGAATGAAGACTTTTTATATAGCAAAAAAATAAAAATCAATTAAATTTAATTCTTTATTGTTATTATTTTATGTGTTTATGAAAAAAATATTTTTATAAATTACTTTGTTACCATATTTCACTTCAATTTAAGCTTAAAACTAATCAAATAAATAAAAAAAAAAACATTTTTCCTTCATAAATAAATAAATTATTTTTGCTATGATTTTTTCTATTTTATTATTTTTATATTTTTCTTTAAATTAATCATAAAATAAATTTAATATTTAAAAGTTATTTTAATAAAAATAGTCTATTCCTTAATAGATATTTAAATCTATTTTTGTTTTAATTTTTTCTTTGAATTTAATTGAAAAATAAGTTTAGTATTTGACTTATGTTTTAGAAATTATTTTTAAAAATTATGACATTTTGTTCATATCTTTTATTTTTAATCAAATAATATTTTTTAATAAATAAATTTAGCTTATCCATAACATATAATTTAAATTTTATTAAATTATCAAAATAATAAAACATTGATGCAATTATGTAATCTTAAAAATAACTCAATACAATATTTTTTTATGAATAAAAATAATCAATTTAGTTTTAAGTATTTTTTATTAAAATCGAATTAGTAACATACTTCTTGCAAAAAGAAATGAAGCTGAGCAAAAACAGCGGAAAGCATGAAAATCGTTGTTAAAAAAACTATCACTGTTGAGTACTTTTCCCAGTCTGTGGTGATTGGGAAGCAAATGTTTCTCAAAAAGCTTATTATTAAGCTCATAATTATTGGTAGATTAACAAATATTAAGCTTTTTGAGAATGTTAAACTGTTTTTTATTTCAGCCTATTAAGGAGTTAACTGATTTTCTTGACCTTTTGTAGAAGTACTTTCCTAGGCTGTTAGTTCATGCTAGCTGTATATTAAATTTACTTAATCATTCTCATTATGGTTAATGTTATCATTAATTATGCTGCTATCACCGTGAGTTGGAATTTGTGGAGGCTTTGTGTTTTCTTAGATGTGCTCATTACTGGACTTTAAATACTAGAATTTAGTGTCTTTATTTAGCAAAATAGGGAATTGTAAAAATGCTAAGAAGAAGAATGAGTAATTTCCAACAAAAACGTTAATGTTAGAGAAAAAATCGCTGTGAACAAATAAACCAACAGCATGAGTGTGTAAATGCATGAACTCAAAAGCGAATTTATGACCCGATACATAGAAATATTAGAAACTTACGACTGTCAAGTAAGTGTATAATAGAGAGTAAGGACGATAGTTCAAAAAGTTTATGATATTATGAAAGTACTAAAAAGTTAGAAAGAAAAAGACCATTAAAGTAATGCATTGATAATCCATAAGATATAAGAATGATGGTAGCAAACTCCACAAAAATAATTTGTATTTTATGATAAAATAAAAGTTTGATCTGTCACAGATGTTTATAAATAAGATCTATAAAATAACTAGTATATAGCTAGATAAAGGGAAGAAATTTCTAAAGAAGTACATTGCTTGGCTATCATGGAAGTAATTTTTAGTCACAAAATAGATTGAGAGTAAAGTAATAAGTGCTGTGTGTAAAATAAAAAGTACAAACTTTGTCCTCATGCTTAAGCTCATAGATTGATTAATAGTATCCTTTAGCTTATAGAAATAGAAACAGACAAATATGACAAGAGGAATCACAGTGTTATAGAAGTCATATGAAAGAATGTTGATAAACTCTATATTCAAGTAATTTTTTTCATTTATCTTCTTCACATCTTTTTGTATAAAAGGGTCCATGTACATGCAAAAGAAGCTCATAAAGCCAACAGCACAGATCTGCAGAAGCATTTTTAGCTTACTAGAAAATATCTTTCCCTTAATAAAGATTAATTAGAGAGTGAGGATTATAAGTAGCACTGAAGTTATCAAAAAAATATAAAAATCTAGATCATCAACAAGATCAATGTTAATGAAAATGTACGAAAATGATAATAGCAAAAATGCATATGCCAAATTTTGTATGTCAAACTTGAATGAAGAGAATACTTTAATTCCTTTTAGAAGGTATTTTGGTTAGCTATAGAGAGTGTATCTAGAATAAAAATAATCAATTGTCAAGGTGATGAGAGCTACAAAAGCACCAACATTAATTAGAAGCAGAACATTTATTCCAGTGAAAACAAAGAATATTGAAAGATGGATTAGGAAACTACCCAAAATAAACTTAGTTAAAATGAATTTATTCAAGTGCTTTTCAGACGAAGTAAAGTTATGACTAATAATTGCATCGTTATAAACAATATAAGTTACTGAACATAGGAATGAGGCTACAATAGTTGCAAAGGCGAAGTACATATAAAGATATTTAATTTCTCCTTCCTTTCTTGCTGCTTCTTTAGAAATGTGGGATAAATGAATTACTGCAGAAATAAATTGTGATAATTCTTATTAGCTTGCAGTAAATGTCTCTTTGGTGAACATGCGTTAATAGGATTCTTTTATATCTTGTGTTAGATCTTTAATGTGTTCATATGTCTATTTAGATAAGCTCAGGTGGTGCTTGATGCTTTCATCAAAGTAATCTTCGATCTATCTCATATTTGTGTAATATGCATTTGCTATGATAGTATTTGATGTGCCTTTTATGAAGAAATCTGGAATGATTGCTCCTATATTATTGCTAGGAATTGCTAACCCTTTAAGCATACAGATTGTTGGCAATAAATCAATTTAATCAGTTTCAGAATCTAAATACAAAGGATCCATTTTTTAGCTAATATTTCTGTCTTTTATGAATCCTATTTTATCATAACCAAAGATCACAGAAAGTCTTTCTTCAATTTCTTTTCCTCCGTGAGTACCATAATTTGTGAAGCCATGATCAGAAAATAAAATAAAAGTTGTATCCTCATCAATAGCTTAGATAAACTCTCTTGTAGCATTATTACTAATATCCATTGCTTACTGATAAAGAGGACTTTCGAAAGGTTTTTCGAATCTATAAATAACCTCTCCATGCATCAGCGAATCTATCCCTCCATCATGATTAATAAAGAATGTCCAATTAGTTTAGCTATGATTTTTCAAATATTTGTCTAAAATTTCCTTATTAAATATTGGGCTATTATCAATCATGTTTTACAAATTTGAGTTGATGTTTAAGCTCTGATAATCAAAATACTCAGCAAAATACTAATTCCATAAATCAACTCCATAGAGATAAATTACCTCCTATGGAGATTATCTTTATTTCAATTAGTAAAAAAGGTTATCTTCGATTTCTTTTTAGCTAGAGATTTAGTCAAACATGCTAGTAAATGAAGGAATAGTGCCAGTAGAAAGAGCTTTGATTCTAGTTATTGTCATAGTCTAGGTATCTACAACTCCTCTGATTAGTAACGAACTATTTCTATCCTTATTTAAAGCATCAGTTATTGAAGTAAAACTTGAAGGAAAGTACACAACCTCTCCTTACTAATCTTTCACAACAATTTCCTTTTGCTTATTCACATCTGTCACTTAGTCGTATCTTAGACTGTCAACAAGGTATAAAAATATTTTCTTTTTGAATTAAGGAAACCATCCTTACTTATATAATTTTCTTTAATCTTCGTTTTCAAAATGCATTTCATTAATATAAGGATTTTCAATTTAAGAATGCTTATCAATTGCGCTAAACTATTTTTGGAATCCTAAACAATAAAGGAAGCATCCGAATATTGTACTGGCACAGATAATTGCTATTATTATCCAATTATACCCTAACTTCATTTTTAAAAACGAAATTATTCACCAAAAAGCTAATTATTTATTTTATATAATTTATCTTTTAATTAATCTAAATATTTATAAAGATTTTTAAATAATCAAAACATAATCTATATAAAAACTGTAATCGTTTAGCCGCTCTAAATATTTTTTGTACAAAAAAATATTAACTCTAGAATTGTAATTAAAAAAATAAATAAATAATAATGACATAAATTGACAATATACACAGTAATTTCTGTGGTGTGTTTCAATTTATTTATTCAATTATAATTTATTCTAAATATTTATGGTGCTAATATTATATAATTTATTTATCTTTAAAATTATCTTAGTAAAAAATACAAATATTTTTACTAAATATTTCAATTAATACATTTTATTATATTTTTAAAATTTAGAATATAAAAATAATATCTAATGAAGTTAATTACTTTTGTTTTGAAACATATTTTACAATTAATCAAATGAATACTATTTAATTAATACAAAATATAGATAATCAAATGAATTTTTTCTTAAAATTATTAAAAATCATTATTTAAATAATATTTTTTAATATCTAAAACTTTAAATTTAAAAAATCGAACCTGATTTTAAATATTTTGTTTACCTAAATAAATTCCAAAAAGAATCTAACAAATTTTTAAAAGTTTAATGATTAGGTTTAAATTAGAAAAATAAATTTTAAATTGAAAATATTTAGATTTTAAATTATTAATTGTTAAGATTTTAGTTTTAATCTTGGATTAAAATATTATTTTTGTTAAAATAATAATATTTGAAAATCGTTTAATATGCTAAATCATAAATAATTTGTATTTTTTTGTAATATTCAGTTTCATTCTAAATTGTATTATTATAATTAATATTTGTAAAAACCAGCTTATAGTGAAGGTTCATATGCAGCTAAACATTTTAATTTTTTGTTTGTATAATTAAATGTTGTGCTTGACAAGAAATATTGCTTGTTAATAATAAAGTAGTTATTTATTTTTAATAGCTGATATTTAATTAATATCTTTAAATTAATTGGATATCATATAATACAAATTTTGTAATATAAACTTATTTTTATAACAATCAAAAAGTTTTATTTAGATGATTAGTCCTATTAATTAAGAGTCAGGAAGCAATTTTAGGGTGTCAAAGAAAGAGACTAATGCAAAAACTATGTTTAATTTTGCAGAAAAGCAGCCCAAAAGTTATAAAATGACTGAAAATGAAAAGAGAGGAGAAGAAATGTATAGGCAGACAATCGTTAAGTAAAAATAATTAGAATAAAAAGGAGACTTAAATAATTATGAATACTGCAATCCAGAAAACTAAGAAGACGAACTGCCATAGCCTTATAAGTATGAAGAAAATTAATTTAACAGTTTATCGCATAATTTAAAATACATTGAAAGAGAATTCTGAAAATTATAATAAATATATTTATTTTTTAATAATTGCAATAGATTTATTAATAGCGTAATAAATGAAATGATATTCCATAACATTAATTTAAAGATTTTTGAGATTGAGAAAACTTATAAAAGCGATCCAAACTATGAGGGTAAATAGCATTAAAAAATATAGACAATTATTAATTTAAAATATGCAAATATATTAATTTGAATGAGTGAGATTGTATTTACATTATGTAAAAATATCTAAAAGGTAATTTAAGTGAATTTCCTCCTTAAGGCAGCTTTGAGCTGAATGGAATAACAGCTATTAATAGTAGTTCTAGAAGCAGATACAATCAAATATTTGTTGGGGATAAAGCTGGAAGTTTGTTTTTACTTGACTTGAATAAAAAAACTTAAGTTTGTAAAAAGGAAATAACACCTTCCAAACGTATTATAAATATTTCTTCATAAACTATACCTTATGGAGAAACATAGCTCACTACTATTTCAATAATTTCTAGAGCAGATCCTATTGTTTATATTTATCGTATATTGCAGGGTGATAATAAGCTTTATCACAATTATAGCATTAAAATTCCAATAGCCCTGTCTTAAGCAGCTACTAACAATGTTACTGATCAAACAAAATTTGCCAATCCTCTTCCTTTTAAAGCTGAAATAGGAATAAATGGTGATTTTGTATCAGTTTGCACATATAATGGAGATGTTCATATTTTTTAAATTCCTGATCCACCTTAAATTCCTAAATACGACCCTTCATAAGATGATCCATCAAACCAAGTTTATGGGTATTTATTATTTTAAATTCTTTAAAATTTAGGCATATCAATAATTAAAAAGTTCTTAAATTTCAGGAGGAGCTATTTAAAGTCCTAGAAGATAAAGTATGGCCTCTCACCAAAGAATTTTAACTGGACAGATTTTAGAAATGAAACCTGTTGATATTGATAAACCATTTTATTCTATTAATTTTTAAGGACAAAAAGTTAGCTTGAACTATAAAGAATTAATGGCTAAAATAAATGATGATACTTTCAAAGCACTCAATCCTCAAATAGTAGCCTAGTAGCTTTTAGAGTAGCAGCTAAAAGAATAGGCAGCAGCAAAAGAGAAGAAAGATGTAAAAAAGGATGTAAAAAAAGGAGCTAAGGATTAAGGCCCTACAGAATAAGAACTATTAGAAAAGCAATAACAAGAATAAAAATAGCAAAAAAAAGAAATTTTATTTAATGACATTGTATCTATTCCAGAATACAAGGTATCCGCTAATGGATAAGATATTTCTGACGACATACCCTTGCCAAAATTTATGCCTCTTGTTAAATTTTTAAAAACTTCTGTTACTTTGCCTGATTCAAAAAAATATTTTGGAAGACCTAGACACTTTGAGATAGTAACTGATTTGTTAATAACATGGAAAGGAATCAAGAATTTTGAGCTGCATCACTTGAGACCAGCAAAAATAGAATATTTGGTTTCAGTTTTATATGATGTTTTATAAAAAGAAGATAAGTCTTCAGCAACAGGTTCTGAAACAAAAAGTATTGCAATTACTGTTAACTCTAAAAATACGAAAACAGGAGCTGCTCCTGCTCAATAAACGCCCCCACCTCCTCCACCACCTCCAACATAGGCCTAACTCAGATAGCTGCTACCACCTATAAAACCAAAAATAAAAAAAACATTCAGCTTAATTTATCCTGTAACATGGTAAATACTTAAAATCTAAAAATATAATAATTATTTTTAACATTTTTTAATTAATAAAAGCCTCAATATGAATGAAAGCGAATCATTTGCAGCATTTGGGTTGAAAGAAGGAACTATTATTGTTTGGGACTTATAATTTAATTTGCAAAAATGGGCTTTAGATCGCCATACAGATGAAGTAACCTGCATTGAGTTCTTAGAAAACTGGAGGTTAATTTCAGGATCAAAAGATGGAACTGTGCATTTGCATGATTTGGAAAAGGGGAAAATGATGATGAAAAGGACAAATGTATTTATGGAGAAGAAAAAAAACTCTATTGTAAGCATAGCAGTTTCAAATTCAGGTCTTGCATTTGTCTTAGATTCATTAAAAAATCTACGTTTATACGATTTATGGCATGGATAAAAGATTGGCAAAATGCAAGCATCTTCCCACCTTGACACAAGGACAAAATCTTGGACACTATTCCCTTAATGTGTTTTGAATGCCCAAAGAGGTAATTTTAATAATTGAGTATTGTATTTAAAAAACTGTTTTTATAGATTAGTTATGCATTTTGACGGACATACATCCACTATTTGATAAAGATGAAGAAAAATAAATTCAGGAATGTGGAGAAATAGAAAGAATAGCTCTGAAAAAATAAATTATTGATTAAAAAGTTAAAAACTATGATAAAAACACAAACATTTCTATTTTTAGAGTATATGATATTTTGATTAACATATTTCCTGGTTTAGCAAATGTCTCTAGAAAAGGTATAGATAGAGACAAACTAATAAATTTATTTGGGCATCTCTCATTAGAAGATTTAAATAACCCATCCTTTGAAATTCCAACCATAGGACCACCAGCAGTAGGTTAGAATACACTATCAATTGATAATACTAAAAATAGTAGTAAAAGAATGTCAAAATCATAATTTCCATCTATTTTAAAAAATAAATCTCGAGATGGTTCATTAAATGGAAGTTAAACTTTACAAGCAAACAGTAGTTAAGCTATGAAATAATAAAAATTACAATTACAATAGCAGCAATACTAATAATAACAAGTCCTATCATAGTATGTCTAATAATAAAAGCAAAAATCTACTGCATCTTTTGACGAAGAACCTGACCTAAATAGCTCTTTCAAAACTTAACTTACTCATGCAACTCACATTAAAGCTATACCTCACCCTTAGCAGTATAAAAAATAGAACAAACAATTATTTATCTAAAACTTTTTAAATATTATTTAGTGGATAGAAGGCTCGTTTAACAAAAGAAGTATTACATCCAGAAAGATTTTTACTAGAAAGAATTAGACTGCCAGGTTAGGAATTAAAAGATTATGAAAGAGACACTATACAAGCATGCAGAAAAAGATTTGATGAAATGTAATTAATTTTTTTGTTTATATGTTTAACTCAACATTTCTTTTAATATGAAATTAAAATTAACAAAAATATTTCAGTAATTTTTTATTTAAATTTCTATTTTCTTTTACTTAAATAATTTTAATTTTGAAATTTTTATGTTTTAGAGCAAATTTGTTCAAATGAGTACCTTTTATGATTAATTTAAAAAAAAATAATAGGGAATAAAGAGAAAATAAAGTGATGAACGATCTAGCTAGATTAGCTTAAGAGTTAGAAAAGAATGAAGAAAAGAGAGTAAAAAAAATAAAAGAAATGCAAATGAGATAAACATCATAACCAAAATAAAACACGTTCAAGAGAGGTTCTTAGCGTATAGAAAATAAAACTTCATATTAATGAGTTCTACTTAAATATTAAATTAGTGTATATATATTTTATAAAAGAAAGGTTTGGTATTTTTTGTAGTTTTACAAAAATTTGTAAACTTTTTCAATTTAGATGTGTTTTTAATAGCAGTAAGTGCACCTTTATTTTATTCATAAATTAACACTTTTTGAATTTTATACAGAATCAAATTAAAAAGATTAATAATAAGCTATATGTTAAAATGATCAGCTTTACTCTTCTTCTTATTCCTTCTAATTTTAGTATGCCTCTTCTGATTATTTAGGAGTCTTATTGTGGTAATTTGGTGTAGCAGGGATATTATTAGATTATTAAGTTTGAAATATGTTTACAAAAGGTACTATATCTTAAAATTTAACTTCATTATTATCATGATAGAGTAAATTAAAGGCAGAGTTATTATTTTTATTTGATTGCATTACACTGATTGAATTTTAAGCGGGTTTTTTATAGCTTGTTTCATTTATCTATCCTAATTAATATCTTAAATTTTATTAAACGTTAACTTATTACTGCTTAGCTAACTACTAAAATATATTAAAGGATCCCTGTTTCTTTCTCAAAGAGTTTTATGAGTAAATATCTCTTCTCAATTAATCTTAAGCATGAATACCATTATTACTATTGAAATCCTCAGTCCCACTTTATTGAAAGGGTGTCTTTAATCTTTGAAAATCTAAGATAGAATTCATTGGAAATTTTGAGCTATAAATATTGTCTGTGCTGCTTTGATTTTAGTTTCTCTTCATTTTAAATTATGAATTAGTTCTCTTTAACATATTTATTAACTTATTTAATTATTTTTAAGTAAAAAATCAATTATTTACACTCATGTTGCTTAAAGGGCTGCTTGCTGTTTTTGCATTTCTTAAACACTATTAACTATGCTACCTCAAAAGATCTGGTCTTCTGTATATCTTTTAGGAAGAAACTAGCTCTCTCCTTTATTTGTTTTGTTAAATAATTTATAATCTTGTGTATGTTTAGATTTCATTTAACTGCCTTTGCTATTTTCCAAGTTAAGTTTAGCCTAAAAAATTATTTACATATTAAGATTTTAATTAAAAAATTTTTTAACATTTACTTGCTTGTGCATTAAAGTTAATAGTTGGTGAAGTGTAGTTTTTTAGATCTACCTTTTAAAATGCTTCTTCTCCTTGCTCATAATAGATAAGCCCTTTGTATACTTTTTCTCCAACTATTCTCATTAAATCAACACTGAATGTCTTCCTAAAGCTATCTTCGATAAACATATTCTTTCTATTTCTAAAATATTTTTAATTTTGAATAAATATTTATATCTATTATTTATATTTATTACATCACTTTGAAAATCATCTTCTTTTTAGCTGATAAACTTACAGAGCCCTCTGTTTCAATAAATATGAAAAAATTTAATTTAAATGCACAAATCATTTCTTAATTAAATTACAATTTTTTAAGTCAAGAAAATCCTTTACTTTTGTCATAGCAAAATCAACTTATTGTAATTTTTCCATGTTTCCATCTAAAGTGAATGCAAGTAAAAAATAGAATGTTAGAATTTAATTTTCAATCTTTTTAAAAATTAATTTAAAAAATATTTTATTTATATATTTTAATATAGAATAAACTTTACTTCTTGTGGTAATTGAGCATAGCCTAATAAATTGCCTTTATACAATAACTTTTCAATTAAAACTTCTTAAGCATATTAATTTTTTTGTAGTTCTTTCTCAACGTAAACCTAAATGTTATACAGATAAAATGTAGTAAATTTTAAATAATTATTAGGAATTAATAGTTTACTATAAGTAGGCAAACTGAGGCTTTGCTTAAAGGAGATTACTATATGATTTCCTTGTTTTAAATTGTAGACGTGAGTATTATTATTTACTTTAACAAATGTTTACTTATGTTAATATATAAGGATTTTCAAAAGTAGGAGTTACTCTTTTAAAAATATTGTATTTTTATGTTATTAGATCTACTATAAGTACATTAAAACAGCTAAATCCTCTTTCTTTATCTAAATTTATTTTAAATTAATAATTGCAAACAACAAAGGAAGAATTTTTACATTTTATTTCCTCAGTCAGCCAATCAACTGAGAAAATCGATTTATATCCTGCCTTATTGTCGTAAAGAATTTAGGTGTTCAAGTTTTTAGAGAGTAAAAGATGACTGTGAATTTAAAACAGATGTTTTTAAATCTTTAAATGTTCTTATAAATGATAAAGAAATATTTTAATATATTTATTTAAATGAAACAATTAATTATTACTACTCTAATTAGCTCCAAAGTCTTCTTGAATTTATATTTCATTAGTTTTCATAACAGATTTAGAATACTATACTTGATTATTGCTTTAATTTAAGTATTACTATTATTATTAGTCATATTTAAAGTTTGTCTATATTTATGTGGACTTCAAATTCGTTTTTTTATCATCTGATTCATAGCGAATACTGCTTAGCAATGGCTAAGATTAATTATTTTTCTTACTTAAAATTTCATTTTGCTAATAATTTTTCCCTACTAATTGGAGCATATCTAATCCTGATTATTTACTTTATAGTGCTTAGCTAGAATAATAACTATTATAAAATGGAAGATAATTATTTCTTTGCAGGTTCATCTAGCTCCCTTTTAAATTTGTTAAAGTGTTTGAATTGGGCTTTTAGTAATCATTAACGTCATTTTAATCGATTTTTAAAGATATTAGAGCATTTATATTTTAAATATTTTTTTTCTAGTAATCTATGATAAATAATAAAACAACTAATCTAATATGTTTTAAAGAGATTTAAAAATATTTACTTGGAGTTTCATTAATAAACATTGTTTCTTTTTTTCTTATTGAATAACTGGTAAAGCATCTAGATTTTGCTAGCTCATTTTCTTTAAAACCATTAGTTGCATTCATTAGAAAATATAGTTTAAAGTGAATTATATAAGTATTATTAAGTAAAATTACAATTTGTCAGAAATTTAATATCTTCTATATAGATTTATTGTGTTAATTGAAATGAAGCATACATAATCAATTTAAAAATGAGTTAACAAATATCTTTAAAAATTAATGCATTTCACTAACTTAATAAATATCTCATAAATAAATAGAATTCTCAAATTATAAGAATCTAATTAAACAAACAATTTTAAAGAACAAAAAATGTAATGAGTTTGAAATTATTCAAATTAGATTTTTTGTTTATCCAATAGAAACAATTTTATACAAATATGAAATTAATTATATAATTAATATTAACACAATATATTTAAATATAAATGAGATAGTGCTGTTAGATATTTACAATATTCTGTTTATTCATCTACTATGTCAAGCAAAGAATATTCAATCAATGAATCATCATATTTACTCTTATTTTAAAAGGTTATTTTAATGTATTAAATCAAAGATTTTTTTCAGATAACTAACTCCTTTTAAAATTTTAGTTTATTTCTTCAAATCGCTTTATAGAAGGTATTCTATCATCAATATGTTCAACATCTGCATCATCGATATTCACTTAATTATCCAGGCATGGTAAGATAGACGAATCATTTTGTTAATTCTGTGATATGTTATAGGATTCATTTATCATCTAATTTAGATAATATATGCTCGTGAATTACTAGCTCTTTTACATTCTAAGGGCTTTATCAACTTTCTGTCTAAATTGATTAGTAGAAATATTAATATTTTTTTAAAGAAAAAATAAATTTTAAATTTGTAAAAAAGTTAGTTACTCCTATTTTTATTGTTCTTCATTAGCCGTTGTATCTACTGATTTTTCTCTTTATTAAATAATTTTTAAAATCTAAAAATTAAAATTAAAATTTACTCTTTTTAAAAGGCTTCTGTTTTTTCTGTTTTGTGCGAACTTGAATTGTTTTAATCTTCACTTTCCAAATCTTCATGTTAGTTTGTGTTTGATCCTTTTGATTAGTCTTATTCATCTTCTTTAAATTCAGATTTTTAGTTATCTTCTTCTTCATCGTCATCCTCATCTTCATCTTCTTCTTCTTCCTCCTCTTCCTCCTAATCATCTTAAGTGTTAATGTTTTCTTATTCTTCTTCTTCACCATCCTTTTAATCCTCTTATTGTTCTTAAACTGTTTCTGACCTCATAGTTTTCTTTTTAATGAAATCTTTCTTTTTTTGTCTGTCCAATATTGATGCAAACATTTACAAACCTTTTTAGATAAAAAATATTTAAATTTGTTTTACTTTAAACATATATATACCCTTGAGTTAATTTTAAGTCATCACTACAGCTTTTCTGTCATATTTTTTGATTGATTCATTTACTATAAAGGTTTCAATAAACATTTAATTGTTTTAGTTATTCTTTTTAACAAGGTTTTCAAACACTTAAGGACTATTATAGGTTATTATTACAGATAGAAATGTTATTTTTGTTTTATAAAATATGTAATAAATTAATTACTTTTCAAGATAAGCTTGGGTTGTTACTACCTATGCAGTGACAAACTTTCCTTACTTTTTAAGAGATGCAAAATTCTAAAAATGTTTTCTTAAGACAGCCCAATTTTTCTTAGTATTTATTATCATCTCTCTTTTTAATTTTATGTATTAACGAGCCTTTGGAAATTTAGTAATGATTAGTTCCTTAATTTATTCTATTTTGACTTCAAAAATTTAAGTATATCCCATCAGAAGATATCTAAATATGAGCAAAAAAAGATATGCATTCACAATAAAAACAAATACTAAACCTATAATAGTAGTAGTTATATCTGAAGACTATTTAATTAACAGTGCTGTAAGTATTGTGATTGAGCTGATTACAGTTTACTGCAAATCTAAATTGTTTAGCATAGGAGTTTGATATGGCTAATACTTTATATTTAAAAGAGCTATTTTTAAAAAATTATTGTTAATCAGATTCACCTTTACTATAAATTTACCATAAGCAAAAAGAATTAAGATGACAAAAACTCCTTTTAAGACATCTTATTCTCCAAATATTTGCGTTACAGATATAATAATAACTTTTTCAAATATTTTTATTATTTCCCAGAAGCTCTATTCGTCGGTGTACTATTTTCAAAAGAATAAATTTATTTATTTGTGAAATAAAACATTTTATTGTTAATTACTTCGTTATATAAAATCCCATATGAAAATCTAATATCGACTGAGTTTAGTTTTTCTTTTTTTATATTTTAGTAAAGAATCCTGATAAATAGCCCTGGGATGATAAAGATTAGCAGAAAAATTAAAGGAAATATAAATGAAAAAGAGAATTTGATATGTTCTTAATTCCAACACTTATGGCTCATGTAATAAGTCATGTACTATTACCCTCCTACAGTTCTACATGACAGAAGCTTGAACAATTAATTGAGGATTGAAGGCTACAAAATAATAAAACAGTAAGTTAACGTTGTATATAACACATGATGGAATTTATAATTTGTTAACTTAAGAACTTTTATTATCAAAAATATCAAGAAAAAGGATAAAACCAATCCAATAAAGAACAAATTCTAAACGATCACCTTCAAATAAATATGAGGAATTATAGATGAGTCATAATCCTAATCATTTATAAATGTTTGTTTGAATTAGAAATTTTACAAATAATTAATTAATACTTTGAGCATACAATCAAATGATGACTCAGAAAACAGGATAGGACTGCTTAAAAAATTAAATGCTATAGTAATTTGATTGAATGAAGCTAATTTAAAAGTAGTTATAATTCCAGTAATTTGCATATAATGATTAAATATTTTAATGATGAAACTTGGCTGATCAATACCCTTTGACAAAAAGCCTAGACTAAGCATATGAGTTTATGTTAATTTAACAAAAACTATGTACATGTTCTTTTTAATGGTCCAACTCATACTAACCTGATTTTATTATTAAGTTTGATAAATAAATTTATAAAAAAAGTTACCATAAAAAATAGTGATAAGAAAACAGTCTAAATTATAATAGATTTTATTTAGCTTTTGCAAGTAGTGCATTTTTCATAATTTCCAAATTAACCATAGTAAGAGTCCACCCATTATTCACCAAATAAGTCACATTCTTAGCAGAGTGCGCCTATGTTTCCTTCTTTGCATATTTAATTTGTATTACCTCCTAAACATATAACGTCATACATCACATCATCACATTTTACTATAGTATCTGAATAGATATTTGTTCTCCAATATCCTTGATTTATTGATATATCCATTCCACCTTTTGTAATAAAAGTAGTTTTTAGTTATTAAGTATAGATAAATGTTCTTTTTTTAATTTAACTTCATAAATTTAATCAAAATATCATTTAAAACTGAAAAAAATTGTATTATAAATATATTACCTAAACAAATTGTATCATCAGGACATTATTGGCATTTCATAGAGTTTTCTACAAGAGTATAGCTTCCAAATCCGCATAATTCACATAGTTAAGATTCAGAGTTAAAGTATTCTCCAAGTAGACAATCAATGACCACTATAGAGCCTAATTTTATTAAAATAAAGATTAAAAAGATTTGAAATCGAACTTTTGCTTACTATTCACAAGGGTTGTAGAATTGCTTCCTTTAAAGTAAAATTAATTTTCACTAATGTTTCCTTATATTCTAAGGAAATTTTACATTAAATTATTACTGTCTATCGAAGCTTAAAAAAATTAAATTTAGTTGCTAGGAGTTAAAAGGGAGTTTTTGTTTATGATCATTTCAAACAGATAATGTGTAGCATTAATTGTATTTTATGAGAAAGAGCAATCTGTTAGCTGTATTTAGGTATTTTTAGTGACAAAAAAGGATGATTATAAATTTTAGAGATAATTTTATTGAACTTGAGTATTTTATAAAACTATTTTGTGCAAGTTTGTGAAAAATTAGCTTTAGGCAGATTATAAAAATTAAGATTTAACTTATTCTATAGTAACTTGTTAAAATGAAGTAAGACTGCAATCAACAAGATAGAATCCTCTAATCCCAATATTTTAAATTTAAGAGTTTCCTATAATAATTTCATCACTTTGTTGAATTTCAAATATAAATGGAATATATTAAGTTGATATTGTATCTGAATAAGTTTATTAGTTTATTTATAATTATAAAATTTATATTGTAGGAGAATTAGTAATAATTATTAAAGATGGTTATTAAATATATTAAGTCTGAATAACATTGGATTTTTAAACCTAATAAAAGCTTATATTTTGAGTAAATGTTAAATTTTATTGATTAAGTACATCGTTTGAAAGCTTATTATAGTATATATTTATTTTTAAACTATTTGTCTATATATTATTATATCCATTAAAATAAAGTATCTAATTTATAAGGCTTGAGTCTATATTTAAAGTGATATTATAAATGTAAATTAATTATTATTTGATATAGGTTTTTTGTTGCAAATTACTGAAGCTTATCAACTGAGAATTTATTAATTATTATTAAATGTTAATTGTAGTAGATGTGAAATTCAAATTGGCATTCAAACCTTTGATGAATTGACTTTGTATTATTTTGGAGTTTATTATTTATATGTTTTATATTTGAATATCTGATTAGGTATCTAAAAAATTGCTGTTAAGAAAGTTGGATGAGTCAACAAGAACATTTTGAACTTGTACCAAAATATTTTACTATCCTTCTCCTATATTGACCAAACTAGTATCATAAACAGTACAATTTTGCAATTTTATTTAGTCAAAAATAATTAATTTTAAATGTTTAAAAAGAAACTTTGAGTAGAGAAGATTAAATAGCATGTTTTCTTAATAGAAATAATGACTATTAATAACCAAGTTACTCACTTATAATTCTTATAGACTATTGCTGTTAGAAAGGTCAAATATCTAGTAAGATATCATTTAATTATTTTAATATGATATTTAATTTAAAATTATATTTTGTATATTATTGAACTTTTATGAACAGAAACATGATTAAAACTATAAATTATATTCTGTAACTCTTGAAAGTACCAAATTACTTTTAGAACTTTGCCCATCAATCAATATCTCTGATTTCAAATTTTGACTATTTGATATAATCACATTAGTGAAAAACACCTAATCAAAATTAGTTATTGAAAAGTCATATCCATTGAGATCAATGCTCTGATTACTAAATTCTATAACAATTTCGCAGTTTGGAAGAAACAAGTAAATTTCATTGGTAATTTCTATGTTTTGACTCAATTTGCAGAGTGTTGAGCTAAAATCAAATTTAATTGATATAAAATTTACAAAATTATCTTAGTACGTTTAATAGACCAGCTAACTTAGCTATATAGAAACATTTTGAGGTTAAGAGCAATCAAATTAATAAGTAATTTATGCCTGCCTATCGCATAAAAATTTTGGATCCTAGCATAACCCACACAAATTGAAATTGGAATCATATTAATAATTTTGAACACATTAAGTACATATTATTGTTTTTTGTTAGGCAATAATCTTTTTTTGAACATTAATTTAATATTAATCTAAATATTTATTTATATTTTTCAAAAATTAGTTTTATATTTATTCGTTATTTTTTAAATATATTGAATAAGCAGAAACGCATGTACTGCAGTTTTGTGAACAAGGCACACATTTATTTTAAATAAAATCATACTACTGCTAAATTGTTGTTGGGCCGTTCTGTATATTTTTACAATTAATACATGCTATCTATTTAAGTAATATGCTATACTCACATTAATCGCAATCAGCTGAGCACTATAAAATGCATTAACCATTTTAATTTAGATTATAAAAACTGTTTAAGCATTACTTGCATGTATTTTCATCTTGACAAATAGAACAGCCAGAGCCACATTATACACATTGTTATAAATTAGTTGAAAAAAAGAAACCTTGCTAACAGTTTTATGATAAAACGCACCCTTTTTAATCTGAAGAAAGGACATAGCCTTCTTTACATTCTTAGCATTAATTTTAATCAGCTTAGCAAATTGAACAGTTATTTACTGCACAACTCTCGCATATATTATCTTAAAATCTATAACCTTGCTAGCAAATTAAACATGATGAAGAACTTTCGCAAAAAACACAATTCTCTTAACTGCATTTAATGCATTTATTAGTGCTTTCATCTAAATAAAATCCTGCATTACATTGAATACATTAAGGGGTTAATTAAAAGAAAATATTCTCTTAAATTTAAATGCATTAGTAATTTTCCTGGAGCTAGGCAGTGCCTTGACTTGTAAAAATTATTGAGTAAAGAATAAAGTCAATTTAATTGTACTAACAACCTCTAAAATTATCCCTATTTATAAAAAAATATTTCAAAATAAACGCTATCACACTTCTTGCTTTTTTATACCACAGATAAGGATTATAAATGCATTCTTGGCAACTCTAACCATTATAAGTAGGACTATATATTGGAGAAAATAAAATAATTAACCATTATCTAAATTTATTTTATCATTACCAATCGATGCAAACTGATGATTATAATACACCATTTGATTAGCTGAAGTATGAAACAAATTGCTAGCTCTTGCACTTTACTAAAATATTCCAAAACATTTAAAATAATTACAAATTTTCTTAAAATCCTTACACTTATATCGAATGTCCCTTTCTATGTACTAATAGCTATTATTTAAATGAAATAAATGAGAAAAAATAATAATAACTGGTTCGGAAATTAATCAATGGATGGATCATTTTGAAAATTTAAAACTTACTCCTGTGATTTCAAGAAACGGAAACAAAGACATAACGTTAGCAAAAAAAATAATTAATGTTTATATTTATCATTGTCCATTTATTTCAAAAACTTATTGAACCAACTTGACTAAAAGTACTTACTAACTGATTTGAATAAAGTAGAAGTTTAATTAATTAAATTTATAAGATTTATGCAGTAGTTTTCCACTACCTTATTTTGCAAAAAATATATTAACAATTAATGATTAATTATTATTAGATTATTCAATTTATTTTCCTTTATTTTCCTTAATTTTTATGCTTTATTTATGATGTTATCATTAAATGCAAATACTAAAGGCTTTAGCTTAATTTATTTATTTTATTTTTATGATGAAACGAAAAGTAGAAATTCAAAGAGTAAAACAGCCACCAACTAATATTTATTATTTCTTTTTATATATGCTTATCGAAGCCATTAATTATGATTTTTACTGTAGAAGTAAAAAAATGATTAAATTTATAAATAAATTAACTTTTGAGTGCAAAAGTAAATACTATATTTTTCAATGTTATCATTAAATACTAAAGGCTTTAGATTTATTTATTTTCTTTTTAGATTGAAATGAAAAGTAGAAATTCGTATAGTAAAACAGCCACCAACTAATATTTATTGTTTTCTTTAGTTATGCTTATAAAAGCCATTAATTATGTTTAGAAGAAAAATTAATGATTAAATTTATAAATAAATTAGTTTTTGTGCAATTTTTAATAACCAAAAAAAAAATTATTAAAATATTGTTTATTATTTTATTTTTATGGTTTGGCCAATAAAAATCATTTTTTTAATTTTAATAAATAATTTATTTTATGAATTAAATAGAAATTTTATCAAATAAAAATTAAATTACAAAAATAAAATATTCAAAAATTTAATTAATTATAATATGTTTTAAATATAATGTTTATTCTTAAATTAAAATTTGTATATTACTTTTAATTTTATATATATTTATTAATATATAACAACTCCTTATGTTTATCAATCAATCTTTAATAATTGAAGGTTTAAGAGTGATAAATGTAATTATTATTGTTTATTTTTTTAGATTTATTTTGTTAGTTATTCATTTTAATAAGATGCATTACGACTTTTATCATTTTATAAGCTAATAGTAAATTTATTCAATTTAATTTAAGATAAATATCATTGTTAGAGATTAAATATTTTTAATAATTTTTTTAATTTTGATTAAAAATTATTTTTAGATTTTTTTCAATACTGAAAAATAAAATAAAAAATTTCTATTAGTCTTAATTAGTAATTAATAATAAATTTCTCAAATATTTTTGTATTAAGCTTGCATTTTATTAAAATATGTTAAAAAATATTTGATTGAAATTGTTTAGTGAATAATTTAAATAAAAATTTAGTTTACTTTCTTAAAAATTAATTGTTTAAATTCTAAAAAAAATAATAATATAAAATTTTAATAACCATAATTTATTTATTGAGCTTTAATTTTTTTAAGTATTATAAATTATTTTTATGAGAAAATTTTATTAAAAAAATATCATGTTTTATAGAGAGTATAAAGGTCTCTCAGTAATGTGAGAAGCATTGCATTCTCATGAGGAAATAAATGGCGTAATCGATATATTTGTAAAAGAATTTAATTAAGAAAAATATTACCATTTGATTTTAGATAATATTTGGTTTTAAATAAGATTATAATCCTTTTAGAGATTAATTAAAATTGCATCTATATTAACTAATCTGCGTCACATTTTAGACATCAAAAATTGAAGTAAAATTTGAGTTATTAAGAAGAAAGTTATTAATTATTCATTGAATTTTTCATATAGAAGTATATTTTTCATAGTAAATTTCAATAATTAATTTTTACTACAAAGGATTCTTTATCAACCAAATTATCATCATATTATTATCATTCATAACGAAGATGAATAAATTATAAGTTCTTTTGATTGCAGCTATTGTTTGCACAATTGGATCCACTGTTTATTTACTCAATAAGAGTTCTTCGGATGTCTAAGAATCTACTCTGACTTTCCCTTACGATGAAAATTTAGCTGAAAATTTGGCTGGATTTTCTATGGCTTCTTACTGTAAAGCTTCTAAAATTGAAAACTGGAGCTGTGGTGCTTCTTGCAGTAAGAACCCCTAAGGACTTTAAGACGTATACATCATGAAAAATAAAACAATGAATGCTGCTGGTTATTTGGCATATTCACCTGCTCACGATGCTATCGTAGTTGTATTTAGAGGAACTGTCCCATGGTTGATCAAGAACTGGATTAGCGACATTAACACAGTCAAAACTAAATACTCAAGATGTGAAAAGTGTTATGTCCATTTGGGTTTCTTTAATGCCTTCAAGGAATTATAAGATTAAATTCTTACTGAGTTCCCTAAATTAAAGGCTAAATATCCTACTTCTAAGGTAATTCAAACTATATTTATCCCTTTCATCCCATTAAATGTTTTTCTTTGGGTTTTAGCTTCAATTCAAAAGAATCTATTTTTTCTTTAAATCTTGTTGGAAATAATTAAAAAATTTGTAAAATCAATTAAAAGAATATAAATTACTCTAAATTAAATCGACGTATCAATCGAAACACCAATTAATCATATGCATTAATAGGCTTTTGAATTAATTGTTTGCTTCATAGCTTTTAAACATGAAAAATTAGCTTAACTTATTTGGATTTTCATATTTATTGCATCTTTTGCATCTAATCAATATTATTTATTCTAAATTCATTCAAAAATAAAATAGGTCTTTGTTACAGGTCATTCTCTTGGTGCTGCCATGAGTACTCATGCTGTCCCTGTTATTTATGAACTTAATGGAAACAAACCTATTGATGCATTCTACAATTTTGGTTCTCCAAGAGTTGGTGATGAAAATTATCACTAATGGTTCGATAGCCAAAACTTTACTCTTTAATATGGTAGAATCAACCACAGAGCTGATCCAGTTCCTCATTTACCCCCTAATTATTCTCCTTTCATTTTTACCCACATTGATCACGAAGTTTTCTATTCAACATTCAAGAAACCTTACAAATAATGTATTGAAACTGAAAGCCTTGAATGTGCTGATGGTGTTAAAATTCCCCTAGATATCCCTGATCATCTTTCCTACTTTGGTTGGGACTGGGCCACTAACATCTTAGCTTGTTAGTGAAAGTTTAATAAATTTTTAATTAAATCTAAACATATAATAAAAATAATATATATACTTTACTTTAAATGTTTTCCAAATTACTAAATAAAAAATCCATCAAAAGCTAAATTTATTCAATCATTCAAATTTTTACTTCTATATTTATTTATCTTGCTTGACTGATAGATTATTAAAAATGATGAGTTCTTATTCAACCCTAGAGTTAACTAGTTTCTCAATAATTGTTAGTATTATTTTATTTCAAATGCTAACAAACATTTTAATCGTTAACTGAGTTTAATACTTAAATAATAAAAAAGTTATATTTTTTATTATTATTTTATATTTAAAATCTTTTAATTTTTTAATATAAACTAATAGTAATATTTTTCATATTAATTAGCTTCAAATTTAGTAAAAATTTATTTAAAAATCAAATTATTTTTTTCTTGGTTCATTACAAATAAATCAATCATTTGTTTTTTACTTATATTATCATTTTAATTCAAACATTCTAAGATTTAATAAATAAATCCTTTTATTTTTCTAATTTTTTTACAAAAACTTTAAGAATTTAATTAGTAAATGAGTATCTTAATATGAAATTATTAATAATTTTTTTCAAAATTAATTAATTCAAAGATTAGAAATATTAGGTTTTTTATGTAAATTTGATTTAAAATTTAATAAGATCGAAGAATTTTAGTTAAATTAGTTCTTTTATTAAAAGACTAATTAGAAAGATAAAAAATTTAAATCTAAATATTTTTTGATTAATAAATAAAGCTAATTATTATTTTAAGTAGAATTTTTAATATAGTTAACTAAAAATGATAATCATAAATATTTATGTTTTTATCAATCAACAAGACTTTTAGTGATTTTGTGGGATGATATATCACTTAATTAAAATATTTCTACCACTTATAAATGAAAATTTATTTACTTGATGATTAAAAATATAACACATTTTTAATTCTAATAAAATAGTAATTTGTAAAAAAAATGATTTTTTTTTATTACTTTTGTCAGAGAATATTTTAGATTAAGTTATGTAAATAGTGTTCAATTTACTAAATTTTTACCAAATCCTATTTAAAAAGATTATCCTTAAATATTTTATTTAGAATTATCTAAAATTATTTACTTTTATCAGTAAACTGTTAAAGAAGTCAAATAAATTTTGGATTATCTTTAATTAAAAATGGTATCAAATATTTACTTAATAAATAAATCTTAATTTGACTTTTACATAAATTCTGATAATTTTTAACATGATTACTCAACAAACAAAATTTTATAAAAATGAAATAAACTTTTTTTGGTAATGAATAAAAGATTTTCAAAATTTGATTACTTAACAAATAAGTTTTAATATCAATTTTTTTCTATCTTTCTAATTTAATAAGAAAATTTTTTATCATTTAAAAAGAAAAAAAGGATTGAAATATATAAAAAAGAGTAAAATGATCAGATTTAATTACTATGAATAAATAAAATAATAAATATTATTACAAATCCTTATAAAATTAAAATATTTTTATTTTTGCTTCTTTCTTTGACTTTAAAACTCCAGTAAAAATAAAGATAAAGTTTATATTTGAAAGATGACTTTATAAAATTAATATAAAGTTATAAATTTGCTTTTGAGTTAAATTTTGCTATTTTTCATAGAAAAATTTCTAAGCTTTAAATTTAAAAACAAATCTAAATTTTAAATACTAATTTAGCTAATCATAAAAAGTTTTCACTTCGCGTTTACTCATTAATTAAATTTTAATTAATGTTATAATTATTTATTTGTATTACATTAAATTAGATTAATTAATAGGTTTATCTTTCAATCAAAAAGATTGTGTTTATCTTTGTATATTTTAAAAATAAGAACTATATTATTGTCTTTAATTTTACTCATGCAGATTATAAAATGAACTATTTAAAAATCATATTTAAAGGCTATTATGATATAGATATATATATATTTTATACATTAAATCAAACCATTATCAATACAAACCTATTAGTAAACTCAAAAAAAGATCTTTTAACATTTTATTTTTGAAAATCTAGTTATATAAAAGATTTAATTAATTGATTTGATAAAAGAAAAACATATCTGATTACAATAAAATTCTTTGATTAAAATATTTCTATAAATTTCACTAAATTGCCACCATAAAATATACTTTTATTAAATATAATTTTAAAATATTTTAAAGTAATTCAATTATTGTTTTCAGTCTTATTTTTATTTTTTTATGGAAGAAAAAACTCTTCATTTTATTTTTTTAATTCAATTTTTATGTTTAATAAAAAAAATGTAAAAGAATATAAAATAAAAAATGATGATTACTTAAAAATAAAAGAAAATTTCTAAAAATTTAGCTTAATCTTTTAAGACATCATCTCAAACTTTAATTTCCTAGAAACTTCGTCAAGTTAATTTAGAATTTGATTTAAATTGTTCATTTTATAATTTTATTTAAATATAAATAATAATTACTTGAAATAAAATTTTTCAAAAAATAAATGAAAAAAACTTAAATAATTCTGATTACTGCTATAGCATGCTTCGCTACAGCTACTTTATTCTTATTCTAAAAGAGCTAAAATTTATATTAAATAAAAAATTTTGCTTATAATGAGAAGATAGCTGAAAACTTATCTGGATTCTCTCTTGCTTCTTACTGTAGTTCTTCTAAAATTAAGAATTGGAACTGTGGAGCTCCTTGTAATAAGAATCCATAAGGGGTTAAAGACGTTTACTATATGCTAAATACCACCATGGATTCTGCAGGTTTTATGGGATATTCTCCTGCTCATGATGCCATTATAGTTGCTTTCAGAGGAACTATTCCTTGGTCAAAGAAGAACTGGATCAGTGATATCAACACAATCAAGATTAAATATCCTAGATGTGAAAATTGTTATGTCCATTAAGGCTTTTACAAAGCTTTTTTAGGCTTATAATCCTAGATTATTACAGAATTCCCTAAACTAAAAGCTAAGTATCCAAATTCTAAAGTAAATAAAAATAATTATTTCTCAACACTAATATGATAATTACAATTTAATCAAATAATATCCAATTAATATCAAACTTTAAATTTAATTTAAAATTCATAAAAATATGGAAATAAATCAGTATTTTAAATATTTTCAAATTGGTTTTCAAGAATAAAAAAATTATTCTCAAAATTTATTTTAAACTTAAGTTTGTATTATTTAAGTTAGTCAACTTATTTTACTGAAATTAAATTTAGGTTTTTGTTACAGGACATTCTTTAGGAGCAGCTATGAGTACTCATTCAATGCCAATTATTTATTAGTTAAATGGTAATAAACCTATAGATGCCTTCTATAATTTTGGCTCACCTAGAGTAGGTGATTAAACTTTCCATAATTGGTTTTCTACATAGAGCTTCTCCAAAGAATACGGCAGAATCAATCATAGAGCTGACCCAGTTCCTCATTTACCCCCAAATGGTGCTCCATTCCAGTTCGTTCATATTGATCACGAAATATTTTATGAGAGCTTTAGTAGTCCTTATCTTCTCTGTGCTCAATCAGAAGATCCAGATTGTGCTGATGGGGTTTCTTATCCAATAGATATTCCTGACCATTTCTCATATTTTGGTTATGACTGGGTTGCTGAAATGTTTACATGCTAATGAACTAAAGAATATATAAACTTAATAAATATATATAAATGAAAATTGAATATTAATTAACTTCATTCCTTTATTTTTTTATAATAATAAATTTTTTTATTTAAATCAAAAACAAAAAAGTGAATTTGAGTTAAAAATGATAAAAATAATTTAAATTGCTTTCATTTATTCTATGATAAAGATTAATTTGTAAGGACCTGTTTAAATTCATAAAATGTTAAAAACCTGCATTTTTTTATTTGTTTTTTAAAAATATTAAAAACTAGTTCATAATCATTTCTCAATCACCCAAATAACTTATTTGATTTTTAATTTAAAGCAAAATTTATTAAAAATTAAAAATTGATTAATTCTAATTTTAAAATTAATTGTAAGTTTGGTGATATCTCTATCACTTCATTTTTGAATTTTTATTTTTTTTCAAACAAACAAAAAATAATTTAATTTTTTTTTAAATTGAACATCAACAAATAAATATAATCTCAAAATCTTCTTAAAAATACTTTATTAATAGATAAATAATTATAGCTATCTTTGCATGTAAGCTTTATACGTATTTACTCTTTAGTTATTAAATAAAAAAAGAAAGGCTAATTTATTGCTGACTCATTTTTTTTTTAGCAAAGAATTCAAAATACGACTGTCTATTTTACTTAATCTTTGAGTGCTAGAGCATCTTTTGAGAAACTCTTAGATGTATATGTTTTACAATTAATCCGATTATGTTATTGCATAAGATTTCTCAAAATGTGTAAAGCTATCATCTTTTTTTTTGAAATAATATTAAAATATAATAAATATTATTAAATAAGTACCTAATTTATTATTTATCAATTTATTACAATCTTAGTCTAAAAAATCTTTTGAGCATCCTAATAGTTGTAATGTAGCTAATTAATCTTAATTTAGTAATATCATAATGGCTTTTTTAAGAATAAATATATCTTTGTATAGCTATAAGATATCTATTTCTTTATTTACTGAGTCAAAAATATTTTTTTGATTTTTAGTACTGAGAGCTGAATCTTAGTGCTATTTTTTTTTCCAAAAACATCTTTAAATATTAAAAATATATATGGCTAATTATAAACACAGATTTAATTAATTTTTTACCTCAGTCCAAATAATTATTGCTAAACATTTTTAAATAAGGCTTTATCTTGAATTTTTTAATTAATCACAGATAAATAATTTCTGTCTAATTTTTAGGTTTAGGCTTTAATTTATTTACCCTCCTTTTGATTCATTGAAATATCTGTTATCTCATCATTTCTTTATTAAGGGAAGCTTTTATTTTAGCTAGAGTTGTAAATAGCAATAGATTTCTCTTTTTCATTTATTCTCAAATTTAAATTAAGAGATTAGTTAATAGAACTTTATTTTGAGAATTCATGCTCATTTATTATTTAAAGATATTAACTTTAATTATCTTTAGTTTCAACTTTTTATGATACAAAATCAACAGTATTTTACATTTAAGTATTATTATTTTGTGATTGATATAAAAGACTTTGTTTATTGACTTTAAAAAAATAAAAAAATACTTTTAAAAATAATAGAGAAAATAATTATTTACATCTAAACTTGCTTTAGTCTAAAAATAACTTGCTTTTTGAAAGAAAGCTAGGAATTTGACTTTGGTTGTTATCAGCAATGTCTTCCTTTTCTTTATCTTCCTTGATTTCTAATTCTTCTACAGAATATTTTTTCAGCTGTGTTAGCTATTTATCATCAATTTATTATTTAGATATGTCTTAAATGTCTTTAATTATTTTATTTTGCTCTAGAATTTCTATGAAGGAATCTTAGTAGAAGTTTTACAAAAATAGTACAAAAAAATCTTTTTTTATAGAACTTTGAGAAAATCTCTTTATCTAAATTCCAATCAATAATAAAAGAGTGAAAACACTGTTTACTTGAGCCAATACTTAAGTAATCATAGGATACTAAATTTATATTTGCTAACCAATTTCATCCATCTAAATATATACTGAACTGTAAGGAGAAAAATTCAAATTTTAAATAGTATATTATCTATCAAAGCTCTAGCTCGACTTTTCATATGATATTGGTGAGGAAAACTCTATTTATGACTGAAAAAAAAAACCTTAGCTTATTTAAGTCACTTATTTTTGTGCTTTATAGGTATCGAAAATGACTTAATTTGCCAAAAGGTAGGTAAAGGCTGTTCTATAGTTAACTTATGTTTACAAAGAAGTAGTATTATACTACGAAGTAAATAATTTTAGTTTTAAGCCTGCATTTATTCCATTTATGATATCTATAATCTCTTATTAGCTTGCACAATTTGATGGAGATGATTTTTTTAGACCATCAGTATCTGAGCAACCATAGGTTTATATACTGACTTGAGATAGAATATTATCTTTTGAACTTATAGCAAGAGTATAATTTGATAGTTTTGAAAAGTCTAAGCAGTAGAATCCAGCTAACATTATATTTTTGCACTCGATAATATCAATTTTGACCTTCTCTTGAGAATTCTTATTTTGATAAAAAAAGTAAGCCACAAAAACTAAATATGTCTTATTCTGTTATTTTTATAAAATATCTATGTTTTAGTTAATATCATATTCGAATCTGAACCCAACTAAATCTTAACTTAAATCAATAGTTATAATATCATCAGAAACGAAGCTTTGAGATCTATAATTTGGATTTATTTGATTTTAGAAATACAAATTAAGTTAATAAACTAAGTAGTAAATGGTAACAGAAACGATGATTAGAGAAGATAATAAGCCTAGAATTGTTCCTTTTCTTCTCTGCTATCCATTTATGTTGAAATTGAATTCTGATGAAAATAAATCTAACTAAAATAAATACATTGATTTTGATATTTCTAATAAAAATTCTGTATTTGCTATAATTAAATTTAAAAGTATAATCTCTACTTAGTTTTTTTGTTATCTAATAAAGGTTTTTTATGAAAATAATTAAGAGATCACTTATTTTTTGAGAATTAATTAAGTGGAACTCAAGTTGATTAATCCTACATTTTAATGAAAATTAATATAAATATTATTTTTCAATTAATAAAGAGAATCTCTTAACTATAAAATTTTTAATTAAACACTCTCAACAAACAAACAAATAAATAGATAAATAAATTAAGTAAAATAATAAAAAAAAATTAAATATACTTTTTTTTATTTAAAACATTCTAGTTAAATGAAATCTGAAAATCAATCCTCAAATCTAATTTTGTAAAAATATTTTTAACTAAATTAATTTTTGATTTTAACATCAAATCTTTCTATTTTTTAGTATTAGATTATCCTAAAATTTATAAATAAAAAAAACTCTTTAAAAAAATTGATTGATATATGATAATTTAAAATTTTTAAATACTTTGAGATATTTAAGCAATAAAAAATATTATTTTCTAATTAACTAAAGAATTGCTTCATATCTTAAAAAAAAAAAAAGTTTTATTTCAATATTTAAAGGATTAGTTTAATGATAATTTTTACTATTGATGTTAATAAATAAATAATTATTCCTCGTAAATATGGATTGAATATATATATTATTGATATTATCAAATATCTATATTTTAATTACTAAGATGAGTAAATTAAAAAAAAAAATATCCATTATCTTTATATTTTTTTGTTAAGCAGGTACATAAATACATTAATTGAATTAATTACAAATAGAATTTTATATTTTGAGTATGAAAAAAGTTTAACAAATGTTTTGAGATGCTTACCTTTTAACAAAAGAGTTGTTTTCAATGATTATCAAGCGTTACTTTATAATATTTTTTATATCTTAAAATTCAACTTTTGACATAAAAATTGGTATTTCAAACACCAAGAAATACAAATAATAATAAAATAGAAGTATTAGGAGTTTGGTTAGTTATTTTTAAACAAAATATGACAAACTACTAGAAATATTCTATGAAATTAGAGCATTTTAAATCTATTCAAGCATAAAATTTGTCATAATTACAAAAAAGCTAAATAGCCTCAATTATCTTTTATTTCTTAACTGAATAAAATTTTTAATATTTACTATAGATAAAGTAAATCTCCTCATTTCTGTTTTAATGAATTTCAAATTTATAAATGGCGGTTAACATATATTGGCATCACACTTAACAAAAAATACAATATAAACAGTATATATAGGATACAGTAAAAGGAAAATTGTGTTGTTTTACTCTTTTTTTTTAGATTAATTACAGGTTATATTTTATTAAAACAATAGAAAAGCTCGAAAACACCATTTAATTAAAATTAGATTTTTACATCCAGTACTTAACACTCAAAATAAATTCTGATGAAAGGAAATCTTTTAATTTATCTAAAAATTTATTCTTTCTTTTAACGCAAATAACTTAAAAAATTTAGTAACAAATTGCACAAAAATTTAATTAAAAAAAGGGAAAAAAAATTAACCATAAAGTTTTGATAAAAAAAACAAATCATTTGTTAATTAATATAAAAATGAAATTAGTATTAACTATTCTAATTTTAATTTCTTTAGCATCTTGCTAAACATTCACATACAATCAAAACCTTGCTCAAAAGTTAGCAGCCTTTTCAATTGCTAGTTATTGTACTTCTAGTTACTTACAGAACTGGAATTGTGGTTTCGCTTGTCAATAAAATTAACAAGGGTTAAAAAATCTTTAAATTATATCAAGCACTACAAGCTATTCTACTACCTTAGTTGGATACTCTCCTGATCTAAATGGAATTATTATTGCTTTTAGGGGAACTACCTCAGCTCATATTCAAACCTTTTTCACAGATTTGAAAATTTTAAAATCATCTTACCCTTTGTGTTAGAATTGCTATGTCCATTCAGGATTTTACAGTTCATACTAAGAAATTTAATAGTAAATAATGTCTACCTTTACAAGTCTTCGTTAATAATATCCTCAAGCAAATGTATATATTTATGCTTAATATGAAATATAAAATAAAACTTACTTCTATTTTAACAAAATTACTTGTTTTCGATTGTTTTATTAACATTAATTTTTAATTATAATATTAGGTCTATGTGACTGGACATTCTCTTGGTGCTGCTTTAGGTGCTTTATCGCTTCCAGATATTTATAAATTAAACAATAATTAAAAAATAAATGCCTTTTATAATTTTGGAAGTCCAAGAGTTGGAAATTAAGATTACGCAACTTGGTTTAGTGCTTAAAATTTCGCTATTGAATATGCAAGAGTTACTAATGGTGCCGACCCTGTCCCAGAGATGCCTGCTGAGTGGGTTAATTATCGCCACTATAACCATGAAGTTTACTATCCAAACGTTTCTTAAAATGGACTTTAATATGTTTAATGCTATTATTCTGAAGATAGTAATTGTGAAGACAGAATCTTTTTTGCCACAAATATTAATGACCATTTAGGATATTACGGATGGAATTGGACAACTGCTACTGCAGGATGTGAATGATTTATCAAATTTTTGTGACCAAATATATATAATGATTAATTAAATTGTACTGATTTATTGTTTGTATTTTTATCCACAATTAAATGCCAAAGTCATGAATGAATAAGAAGAATTTATATAATTTAATTAAGAGTAAACTTTAATTTTTTATTTATTTTTTATAAATTATTTTCTTAAAAAAACAAACAATTTTACTTGCTTTATAAATTTATAAAACTTTTTTTATTTTTGGATTGAAAATAACATTTTTATGTTATTCCGAGTTAATAAAATTTTATTTTAAATATTTAAGTTATTTAAACTAGCTTTAAAACGACATATTTTCTTAATAAAATTTAATTATCTTATTATTTTAACAAAAATTTAATGAGAGTCAAAAAAGTAAAAGAATAGCAGTTATTAAAAACATAAAAATATTTAATTTTGTTTTGTGTATACCATCCATGTTTTAAGTTCTTTTAATTATGATAAATTCATGAGTTAGAGGATTAACAGTAATATTAATTTTAATTAAGAAACAAACAAACATGAATATTATTCAGCTGATAAAATACTATCAAATACTTAATGTGAAAATTAATAATATTAATCCTAAACTATTAATTATTTGTTAATATGAATATGATATTATATTTTCATACTCATTTTCAATTTGGTTTGTAATGCTATTTATAACTTATAAGTTCCTATTAGGATCACCTTACTTAGCACATATATTGTTGTAATTATTTACTGGTATTTGTAATTAAGAATTAGTGAAATTACCAAATCCGTAAATTGCATCAAATTATTTAATAGGATTTGGATAATTGAGAGTTTTTAAGGATGGAGTAAAGAAGAAGCTTAACAAGTTATTACTATCGATGTAAGTATAAACAATACTTCCATTTTCAAGAGGTCTCCAATCATCAGAAGAATTTATCTAAAATGTAGAAAATTATGTTGGTTTAACTAAAAATGATCCATCAACTCCACTAAGCAAGGCAATAAAGGCTTAGTCTACTTTAGCGTTACTATTTTGACGGTTGAAATTTTATACTTCTGCCTATGGAATTGTTGTATAAGCAAGCAAAATATTTTTACCATATGCTACAGATTTTATGCTATTAACTCTTGCAGCTGCATCACCACTCAACAAAGTAGTTGTAGAAATATAATTTAATTCAGAATCAAATTTAATAACTGCAAGCTCATTGATTGAGTTTGTTGAAGGACTTCCAGCATATCCTCCATTACAAGCCTTTCTTTAATAGACAAACAGCTTTTAGTTTCTATTTCCAACAATACTAAAGAAACCACCTTATCTTCCTGAAGATGAACCACCACCATTACCAGGAATTGCTCCTTGAACTACTGTACTGCTTTCTTTACATTAATAAGTATCAATATTGCATACTTTAAAATTAATGTTCATTGGATATGCATCACCCAGAGAAGCAACATAGAGATTTTTGCCATCGTAATGTAAATCTTAATACAAGGAGTGAGAGGCACCCCAGGACCAAAAGATATTTTAATTAAAACCTGTATCTGCATCCAAACTGATCATTGTATCGCCAGTGTGGTCATTTCTACCTCCGTTTGAGTTTGTACCAAAGTGGTTATAATGAGCCCATATAGCTTAAATCTTTCCTCTTGCATAATTAAGTCTTCCGTTATGAGGGTTAAACATGCAGTTCATACCAAAAGGTAAGTTACATTATTAATCTGAAAAGAATTCAATTTATTCTACGGGGTTTGAAGGTTACTAACCATTATTCATGAGTATTCTCAACCATCTTTAAGAACCATCTTTATTGATGGCTTAAATAAATCCTCTTTAAGTAGAGTCTGCTGCCATAACAACAAAGCCAAAATCAGTGGAAACAATATCGAAAGGATTACCAACTTATTTTGTATCAATTGCAGGTCCTATTGTTGCCCCTGCACTTGAAATCTTTTAAACCATCAGCTTGTTTGAATTCTTATCGGTATAGTAAACATAAAATGAACTTGAATCTCCAATTATAGGAGCGATAGGAGCTGAACCAGGACTGAAAAAGAATCCATTATTTACGTTAGCCTTAACACCTGATAAAGTTGTATTTTTAATTTAATTCATATTGAAATTGCTAGAATCAGAATTGAAAGCAATTTAGTTTTAAGTCCAAATAGAAAGACAATCTCCTACAACAACTCCTCCAAATAGCTCTAATTTGAAATTAAGAGTAGCGCATCCCCATTAATTTCCATTTTGAGTATAAGTAAAAGTCTAATTAGTAAACTTATTACCATTATTGTCATAAATGTAATACTTCATAACATTCTTGTTTGTGATTGACATTTAGTAGGATTTTCCTTTTTCTAAATCAAATCCTTCATAACCACTTAGAGAAACAAAAAATTATTACAAATTCTTTTTGCAGATGGTAGACTTTGTGTTAGAATCCCAATATGTATTTTTCTGATCAACAATAGGTTTATTATTTTTATCAACAGATAAAATATAATAGACATAAGCATCATTATTACTTCCATCAGTAACATTTGGATTGACCTTCGTAGATGAATAATAAGTATTCTTAGTAAAGTCGAGATTTAAATATTAAGATCCAGCTAACACACTGAAGTCAGACCTTGCAATAATAGCATTCAAATCATCACGAGTAATAGGAACGAATCCTGAAGGACAGTTTTGGTTTAGTCCTCCACTTGATTACTTTTAAACTTGAAACAGTTTTTAAAGTACTTAAATTGATCCTACAGCAACAAGTTTTCCTAAATTAGTATTCCCAACAATTTCATCATCTGGAGATAGAGATAGAGACTTAGGAGGAGAAGTACTAGACCCTGGAAAAGAAGACGAGTCTACTGTACACTAGCATTTACTTAAAGCTTAAACGCCAAAATAAGAAGAACAAAGTAATAGTATAAATATTCTTATAGAATTTTTCATTTTTTTAAATTGATTTATTTGTTTTAATTTAATATTGATTATAAAGGATAAAACAGAATCTGTATTTTAAAACAGATTTCAAAAGAACCACCCTTAATATTAAATAGATGGACTAATTTTTTAAACTTCAGTATAAAAATTTACCAATTCAAAATTATTAAAAAAAGAAAAATACAAATACAAATTACATTTATGGTGTGGTTTAATTCATGTACTAACTACAAAAAAATTTAATCCATTAATAAAAAAAATATCGATTTCCAACTTTGATTTATTTTGATTTAATTGCTCCTGTTTTCCAAGTATAATGTTAAATATAAGCAAAAATTATATAAAAAATCTAAGTTTTAGTAACTAAAAAATCAATTTTAGATTTATATTAGAAATACTTCGTCATTTATCTCTATCATTTAATTCGTAAAAGATTTAAATATTTATATGCTCGAATAATAATAAAAATTTATTTTGATTTCTGATTAAAGTTGTATTTTAAGGTATCGAAATAAGTTCAGTAAATTATTCTATTAAAAACCTTAACTTCAACCACAACATAAAATGAAAAAACAACTTATTTTGATTTAATATCTAGTATTATTTCATATGGATCAAAACACATCAATTCTAATTATAAATAAAGGAGTGTAATTGATCCATTTTTATATTACTATTTTATTGCTATCATATATTTAGATAAAAAATATACTTGTTTAAATCAACATTTACAAACATATCAAATAAAAATTACAAATTTTGATAATAAGTAAATGTATTTTTAATCTTTTATACTATCTTACTCAAGCACATTTGATAATCATAAATTAATATTAATAGAAGTCTACGGATAAAGATTAATAATCATATTCAAACCAAAATATCTTATTTAATGGATGAAAAATAAAATAGTTTGTTTATTTGAAAATATTATTATTTATTTTATTTTAGAATTTAATATATAATTTTGTGAAAATTGAAAATATTCCAAAGACATTTTATTGAAACATTTTTAATTAAATAGTGATATTTTTATGAAGAAATATAAAATGATAATAATTTTAACTTTTATTTAAATATAAAACATAAAAAAATAATATTTATATTTTATTTTTATAATAGAAACAAATTTAAATGAGTAAATCAAAATATTTTAATTTTATCTAATTAAATTACACAATTTTTATTCAGAATGCCAATTCAATAAATTACATAATTTTCAAAAAAATAAATATGAAATTTGATAAATAAAAATTAAAATGTAAATATTTTTATTTTATTACAGTTTACTTTTTATAAAAATTTAGTAATAAAAATGTATGTTTTTTTAAGTAAATAATTATCTAAATATTTAAACAAAAATAAAATTTCTTTAAAATATTCATTAGATATTATTAAACTTCTACTATTTACATTTAAAACACAATTAATTTTATGAATCATTACGATTTTTGATTTACTAAGGTAATATCCTAAATATTCAAATCTATTTACATAAGATATTAATATAAAGACACATTTTTTTAAAACTTATTTATAATTATAAATTAAATGTATTTATTAGCTATTTAAAGAATTCTTTAGTAAATTTTATGTTATTATTATGATTATTTACTACTAAATATGATTCATTTAGTTTTCATTATATTTATATGTAATACTTTTGTTAGAATTCTTAATAAATAAACTCATTTTTGATAAAAAAAGATTCTTTAGAGAATTCGAAATAGTTTTTAGTAATCTATATTTAAAATTACCTAAAAGATCAATAAGATAGAAAAGTTTTTAGCATTTTAGCAAATTTATTAGATCTAAATTTAAATTTACTTAAAGAAATAGGTGCTACTATTTTATTTGTTTAAAATATATTTTTTCTACCCAAAATAGTTCATTTTGTTTATAAAATTTATTTGGTAATAGACTCAATAAGCAAGTTCCTTTTTTAAACAAAAATAGATTTTTTACATAATTTAAAATGAAT
>JH719973.1:546705-591320 GCA_000231845.2 Tetrahymena malaccensis 436
GTTCATTTTGTTTATAAAATTTATTTGGTAATAGACTCAATAAGCAAGTTCCTTTTTTAAACAAAAATAGATTTTTTACATAATTTAAAATGAATTTCAGTTATTTTTTAGAAATGATATATAAAAAATTAAGGAAAACATTTATTGCCAATTAGTTTTATACCATTTATAGATAAATAATTTATAGTATTCCCCTCATATTACTAATAAAATGTTATATAAATGATTTTTAGTTACTAATTTTAGCATTTTGTTTTTTTCCAAAATTAGTATAAATGTAAAGAAACTATTTTACTATTAAATTGATGCAAAAATTTATAAAAATAATTTTTATATTGTATCTAAGTATCTAAAAAAAGCTCATTTAAAATAATATTTAGTTCTCATCTAGAGTATTTTTACACTATGAATATTATTTAAATCTAGATCATAAAATTAGTAATATAAGAAAAATTGCAAACAAAATATATTTTTTTAAAAATGCCTATTAATTTATAATGCTTTCATATTGGTCTTAAAATATAAGTTAGGTATTTGGGTATTAGAATGAATAATATTTAATCAAAATAATAAAAAAGATTTTTAATAAATAAACATCTAATGAAACTAAGTATTTTATTACTTGCATGCTGCTTATCTTTAGCTACTTGCTAATCATTTCCTTATAGTGAAACTCTTGCCAAAGACCTTGCTGGTTTTTCACTTGCTTCTTACTGCAATCAAGCTCAGTTGTAAGAATGGAATTGTGGCTTTGCTTGTGAATTAAATCCTGATGGTATAACTGATTTCAAGTATTTTTATGACGAAAGTTTGGAAGCAAGTGGATATTTAGCTTATTCTGTTCATCATCAAGCTATTTTAATCGTTTTTAGAGGTACTTTGCAATGGGAAATAAAAAACTGGTTTACTAATTTTGACTAATTCAGAGATTCATATTAATTATGTGAAAATTGTAAAGTACACAAAGGTTTTTTTAAATAGTACAACCAACTAAAACCATAAATTGTCTCTGCTTTTACAGAAATTCGTCAGAAATATCCTTCATCAAAGGTACTACTTTAAATAATTTATCTAAAATATTAAAAAATAAAATTTTAATTTTTTCTTAATAAAAGTAATTAATTTTATTCAAATTAAATTTTTTAAAAATCAATTAGATATTCGTAACTGGGCATTCTCTAGGTGCTGCAGTAGGTTTCTTTTCAATCCCTACTATTTATGAATTAAATGGTAACTAACCTATCGATGCTTTTTACAATTACGGTTCTCCTAGAGTTGGTAATAAAAATTATGCAACCTGGTTTAATTAGTAAAATTTTGCTTTAGAATATGGAAGAATTACTAATGGGGCTGATCCAGTTCCACATTTACCTTCTAAACATTTTCCACTTTGGTACTACCATTCCAATCATGAGATATATTACACCTCTTTTTAAAGAAATGGTAACTAATATGAATAGTGCTTGGATGCTGAATCATACTCATGTGCAAGTAGAAATTTGATTGCAATAAGTGTTTATGACCATTTAAATTACTTTGAATGGGATTGGAAAAATACTATTTTAAATTGTTAGTGAATGAAAAAACAAATATTTAAAATAAAATAATATAAAATTTTAAATATATTTTTTTTAACTTTGCTTCCAACAAATTATATTAAAAAATTAAAAATATAGTTTCAAATTTTTTTAAAAATTAAGTTTTTATTATAAAAATCATCTTTCCTCTTTAAATATTTGTGTATTTAAACTTTACTTCAATTTATTTTTGAAATCAAATTTCGCCTTCAAATTTATCTCTGAAATTAATATAAATAATAATCGTAAAAATATTTTTCCTCTTAAAATATCTAATAAAAACCTAAAATAAGACTTATTTTGAAAAATTAAATAATTATTCCAATTCATTTTGTAAAAATAATATAATTATTTTTTAAGAAACTAATTATAAAAGCTTGCAAAGCTATCATTAAAACAAATATTCTATTAATTATTATTTGTTTGATTGAATTTATTTTAATAATTAATTAAATTTTTTTAAAAAAGCTCCGAGACCGGGAATTGAACCCGGGTCTCCTGCGTGACAGGCAGGAATACTAACCACTATACTATCTCGGATTTCATGAAATATGTATTTCAGAATTTAAGATCCACATATATTTTATCAAAAATAAATATTCTTTAGTTTTCATAAATTTAGTTTAAGGATAAGCTATTAAAAATTTAAAAACTTAGCTTTTTTATAATGGATTTCTAAAATATTAAAATAATATTTAGTAAATATATATAAATATTTTAGTTTTCTGCTATTTTAAATGTTTTTCTTTTTTGCATCAGCTTTTATTTTATACTCATATACTTTTCTTTAAGGAATTAAACATTTTAAAAAATATGAATTGCTTTTATTTAAAAATAGAAACAAAATTTAAAATTATAATTCTAAAAACTTTACATATAATTAAGTAAGATTTAATTACATTTATTTTAGTTAGATAACCTTCTATCTGGTTTTTACTTTATAGATATTTTTATTTAAAAAAAAATTTAAAAAATAATATATTTTTAATAGCTTTTGTTTTTAATAAAATGATTATTGCTATCAATTTTAATAATAACGGATAAAAATAAAATATTTTCAATCAAATAAACTGAAATTTCTAATTAAATAATAAAAAATACTTTTATTTTACATTTTTCACCATTTAAAGATATTTTCTTTTCCATAAATTGATCCTTTGGTTGTTGAAATTACTCAAGATAGTTTATTTCTAAATTTAGGATTAGAATGATTCAATAAAATTAGTTCTAAAGAGAGTGTTAAAAATTTACCTTAAAATTGATTGAAACAAAAATAAATTAAGATATTTACTTAATCAATAGTAATATTATGATGAAAAATTAATTGATTGACCTATGATACATAGTTATCAACTAGTTTTATATAATCAAATATCAATTTAAAGATTTTTATTTTTTGATGAAATTAAATTCACATAATTTCAAATTTAATAAAAACCATAAAATTTTTTAAGCAATTTACAGGCAATATTGTTAATAATATCGTCATTTTTAATTAAAAAAATCTATAAATATTCTTAAATTACGCAACAGATAAATTAAGTAAAATCTTTTCTTAAAAACAATATAAGGATACTTTCTTTCTAGAACTAACATTCAATTGAAATTACCATATACTAACTAATCTCAGAAAATCTTTTTTACTTATCCTTTTAAGAAAAAATTAGAAATTTTAGGGGGATTTTCTTATGAAAACGTTAGCAATATTAACTGATATAACATTTTATTGTTGATTTAAATAGATTGATTGATTTAAGATGTTTTCAAAATTTTAAATTAAATAAATAAAATTAAATAGCAAAACTAAATATTAAAGAATAAATAAAAATGAAATCCTTTTTTATATTTATTATTTGTTTAATTTTAGCTTCTTGCTAATCGTTTTAATACAACGAAACTATTGCTTAAGACTTGGCTGGGTTTTCTCTTGCTTCTTATTGTAATCCTAAATATTTATAATAATGGAATTGTGGCTCTGCTTGTAAAAAAAACCCAAATGGTTTGACAGACTTCAAGTATTTGCATAACAATACTTTAAAAGCAAGTGGATATATTGGCTATTCAGCTCATCATGATGCTATTGTTGTTGTTTTTAGAGGAACAGTCCCTTGGCTAATATAAAATTGGATTGCAGACTTAAACACTGTAAAAGTTTAATATCCTTTCTGTGAAAAGTGCTATGTCCATAAAGGTTTCTATAAATAGTTCAATTAATTAAAATCTTAACTTGTTACTAGTTTTACAGAAATTCGTTAAAAATATCCTTCATCTAAAGTACTTTTTTAAATTAAATTTTATTTTATAACTAAATCAAATATTTTACTTTTTACATTTAAAAGACTAATTATAATTATATTTAATTTCATTATTTTAAATAAGATTTTTGTAACTGGACACTCTCTTGGTGCAGCAATGAGTTTTCATTCAATTCCTATACTTTTTGAGTTAAATGGAAATAGACCTATTGATGCTTTTTATAACTACGGCTCCCCAAGAGTTGGAGATGAAGCCTATGCAAATTGGTTTAATTAATAAAATTTTGCCTTAGAATATGGAAGAATTAACAACGCTGCTGATCCTGTTCCACATTTACCTCCTATTCTATTTCCATTCTAATTTTATCACTCTGATCATGAGATATATTATACTTCATTCATTGAAAATGGTAATAAATATGAATAATGCTTGGACGCTGAGCAAAGATAATGTGCAAATAGTAAGATAATTGCTGCAAGCGTTCGCGATCATCTGAGCTATTTTGGCTGGAATTGGGCTAAATCTATATTAACTTGTTAATGATTTAAAAATAATTAAAAATTACAAATAAAATAAAATCTTTTAAACTAAAACTCATATTATCTTTTTTAATATGTTATAATTAATACTCTTTAATGCTAAGTATGTCACTAAAATTTAACTTTTAAACTATTTTTCAAAATCATTTTAATTTAATTCATAAATAAAGTAGTAAAGCTAATTCTTTTTTAAAAAAATATTCTTTAAATTTAAATTTAAAGAATGTAGTTTGTTATAAGATAAAAGTTTAGTTATTTTCAAATATATTTTATAAAACATCAATCTAAAGAAATTATTTTTCAATTAAATTCTTCAATCACAAATTTTATTTGTTTGTTATATTTGTTATAATGAGTTAAAAAAACATGATTTCAACTATTATCATACCTCAAAAGTTAATCTAAATAACGCTGATCTGATCGTAGTCGAGTCATTCAGAGTGACGAAAGATCAGTAAAGTTGCTTTAATACTTGCATATTAAAAAAAGAGCATTTCCAGAACGATTAATATGAAATTACGTAAACAAACATAGATAGATCACTAAATAGTAGTTGAATGATTTACAATAGATGTAAATAATCTGATTTTAGAAATAATTAATGAATAATATTTAACTTTCTTTTTTACAGCAAAAAATAATTAATAATTATCACAACTTTCTATCAAATTTTGTTTTTTTGATTTTTTGATTACCAATTATTAATTTATAACAATATTGACATACCCTATGTAAATTTTACGTCATAATAGATTGTCGTAATTTATAAGATTAATTAGTTAAAAAGTAAATTTCACAAATCATTGCTCAATCTCTTTAAAAAGCCAAAGTAAATAAGAAAGCCAAAGTAAATAAGAGAAACAAAAGCAATAAAATGATATTTAAATATCAAACTGTATTTTAAAAATTTATTTTTTGAATAATTTAAAACAATTTTAATGAAATTAAGCACATTTTTTTTTATTATTTCTTAAATAATTAAATCTAAGTTACAATTAATATCAATAAAAATTCATCAATCTTCAAAAATAAATTTATCAATAGTATGACCAGGCTTAAGGTATAATCATAAAAGATGAAAAATAGAAATATATTTTATCACTTTTACAGAATTTTGTTATTCTTTTTATTTTACTGTCACTTAAGAATTATATCAATTACACTAAAATTTTTATCTTACAACAAAAATTCCTTTTATAATTAATGATTGAATGATTACTTTGATTATAACTTATGAAGTTACTCAACAATTTTAATTATCAACTAATTAAAGACCAATAAGCTATACTTTGTTATGATACATTTAAGATGCACTCATCAGACTATTATAATCAGTGGCAATTTTTCATTTTCAAATTTTTGAATATAAAAGCTAACTCATTTTATTATAATCCAACGCTACTTCAAGATTTCAGTGTGAACCTACTTTCATTTTTTATAAGACTAAATTTTTTCTCATTTGAAATAATAATTATAATTAAATCTTTACAAGATAAAAATAATATTTTCATAAAAATACATCTTAAAATTAAATATTTTGTTGACTCAAGAAATTTCTTGAGAAATTAAAATAATTATGTAGAATCGAACTAGAAAAGTATCTTAAATATTAATTGATAATAAAGTTTCATAGGTAAGATTAAAAATGCTGTAATATGATAATATTTGTGAAATGTAGAGAGATGTCTTAAATTAATCAATAATACGTAATTTTAAAGATATTCTGATTATATTTGTTGTTTTCAAAATGTATCATTTTTTTATAATAAATTGCTTTCTTTTAATTAAATTCACAAAGGATTTAATCTTGTTAAATGTAAATTCTAATTCGTAATCAGTAATACGTTAACATGCTATAAATAGTGATGTCACTTAAATAGATAATTGAATGCGTTTTACAATTTTTATAATAAATTCACAAAGAGGTATTTCATTTTAACTAAATAACCTAAATATGGAGAATTGAAAATTCTTATAGCTAATTTTGCTTGTTGAATAATTTATTTCAATGCTTGAAAGCACAAAATAAATGTTTGTAAATTTATTGTACTACTTTGATTTTTGTTAGATTTTAGTAATTTTGTATTTAATTTAGCTTTTTAAATAAACAAAAAAAATAAATAAATAACAATACGATTTAAATAGATTTTTACAATTATTAAAAAAAATTCAAAAAGTTATTTCATTTTAACTAAATAGTGTAAATATGATGAATTAGACATTCTTAGGACTAATTTAGTTTTTTTTAAATGTATTTCAAATAGCTTTAAAGCATAATGTAAATATTTATAGTATTTTTTGTTTTACGTCTTCTTTGGTATTTATTAGATTTTAGTATTTAGTTTTTTGAATAAATAATTTAAAAAGTCATCTTAAATATTTTGATTTAATAAAATTATTCTTTTTCAATATTTTTCTCTCAATAAATCATTTATTACTCGCTTTTCAATCTAAAAATTTTAAAAAACAAAAAAATACTTTCAAAAAAGATGGAAGAATTTCAGAGCTTGTGTTTTTTTTAGTAATTCTTAGTGACGACTTAAATTAGTGATTTGATATTGTTGGAACCAATGATTTTCACTATTATGAAATATTTATTCTATGATGCATACAAATTTCAATCTCTAACTCTAAATTTTGTGATATTTTTTATCTAACTAGGCTTTATTGATAATATGATAATCAGTAGCTAAAGAAATCAAATCGTGCGTAATCTTCATCTATTTTTTCCTTTATTTGATCAAATTCCATCTGATTAGATGTTTATTAATTAATTAATTTCTCACACCTTATTACCACAAATTTAAAAAATTTAATTTAATTATAAGTCTTATGTTGTCGTCACTCGCTTCATACATATCATAATTGGTTAGGACTTTAAACTAAAAAACTTATTTTGAATTCATTAATAATAATATTAATGTGATTATCTTTAAGCATAAGCCTTTAAAAAAATAAGTATTTCATACAAGATTATTTACTTTAAATAGTTGAAGTTTTTTTGATAATATTTAAAATAATTAAATACAACAACAAAAAATATAATAAAAATAAAAAGCCAATAAAAAAAATGAAATTGGAAATACTTCTATTAGTTTGCCTTTCCTTTGCTTGCTGCTAATCTTTTACTTATACTGAATCACTTGCTTAAGACTTAGCTGGTTTCTCACTTGCTTCATACTGTAAACCTTAATCCATATAATAATGGAACTGTGGATATGCTTGTGATAAAAATCCTCAAGGACTTTAAAATGTCACAGTCTTATTTAACTCAACTCTATATGCTAGTGGATATTTAGGATACTCTGCTCATCACAATGCTATCGTTGTTGTCTTTAGAGGAACAGTACCTTGGTTAATAGAAAATTGGATTGCTGACTTGAACACCTTCAAGACTCAGTATCCACTTTGCTCGAATTGTTATGTTCATAAAGGTTTCTACAATTAGTTCAACGAACTTAAATCTCAGCTTGTAACTAGCTTTACATCACTACGTAGTCAATTCCCTTAAGCTAAGGTAACTAAACTTACTATTATTGATTTTCAAAATATTTAAATAAAAGAAAATTTTTAATTATTCAATAAAAAATAACCAAAAAAAAAAAAAATTGATTGAATTAAAATTATTTTTCTTTCATAAAAAATGTTAGAAATGTATTAATTGATGTTTAATAATAATGATTATGTTTATTAATAAATTTAATTTTAATAATTTTTTAAAATTAATTTAGGTTTTTGTTACTGGACATTCACTTGGTGCTGCAATGAGTGCTCACTCAATTCCTATAATATACTAGTTGAATGGAAATAAACCAATAGATGCTTTCTACAATTATGGGTGTCCTAGAGTTGGTGATTAAACCTATGCAAACTGGTTTAACAGTTAAAACTTTGCCTTAGAATATGGAAGAATTAATAATGCTGCTGATCCAGTCCCTCATTTACCACCTCTTCTCTACCCATTTTCATTTTTCCATTACAATCATGAAATATTCTATCCTTCTTTTGTTCTATTTGGAAAATAGTATAACTAATGCAATAACGCAGAAACAATATTTGGTGCTGATGGAGTAATCATAGCAGCTAATGTCCTTGACCATCTTACTTATTTTGGTTGGGATTGGTCTGGTTCTATATTAAGTTGCTAATGATTATCTAATAAAATTATTATAATTACATTAAATATATTGTATGATTTTATATATAATATTCTACCCTTACTACTTAATTTGACTACTTCATTGAAATAACTTTCCTCAATATCAATAAAAATTTTAATAGATAAATGAACAATAACTTTTTTAAATACAAATTAATGACTTTAATATATGAAAGCTTTTAAGTTAAACTAAAAAATATTTAAAGTAAATAATTACAATTCAAACCACAAACATGTTTCTTTCATATTTTATTCATTTTTATTATTTAATATAAACTTAATCCAAATGTAATCAAATACATTTTTTAAATATGTATTATTTCCAACATAAATATATTTAAAACAGATAGATATCTATTTAAAATTAAAAATTTGATTTTCTTAAATTTTAATTTTGTAGCTAATTTTTAAATTGATCCAATCAATATTGATTTTCAAAAATAAAAGATTTACAAAAATGATATTTTCTGTTTATTTTCAAAAATGAATTATAAGATAGAAATTTCACTTAAAAAATAATAATATATAAAATTTATCATTAAAAATAAACAGAGAATAAAAATTATTGATATACTAAAATGATATTTTTCTGTTTATTTCAAAAATGAATTTATTAGAAAAAAATAATATTTAAAAAATTAATAATAAAATCTTAATAAAATTTATTATTAAAAATAAACAGAGAATTATCAGATTATTTGTTTTATCCATATAATATTCTAAAATGGATACAAATTTGATCTAAGCATATTATTATTAAAATTAATTTTCCTAATTATTTTATAGAGTTAGTGTGCTTTTTTAAAATATAATTAAATATTTTTTGAAGTGTGGCAGAGTATCATGATAATTAGATTAATCAAATTCTTAGCTATTTAATTACCAAAATTTGTATACTTAACTCCTATAATTAAAAGATATGCTAATATGATATACTTATAAAAAATATAGTTTTGAAAAAAATATTTTAAAAAATTTGTAAAAAAAATTTAACCTACTATCCTCAAATTAATTTACGATGTTTTTTATATTATTAGTTCTGTTATCTGATTTATATTAATCTTGAGGAATAAAATATAGATCAAATTTAGTTTGAACCAGGTTATATATATTACAATAAATTCTGAGCAAAATTTTTTAAGTCATATTTTTAAATCTTTTATAATGAAAAACACTTTTCTTATCTTTTTTCTACTAAATAATTTCTTTTTCTTTTTTTAACAAAAGTTTTTTACAATAATTTTTTCACTTTATTTTTATCTTGATTAATATGGTATTTCATAATGAATAAGTATTAACAAAATATTATTACATTTTAGTTATTTATTAAATTGTTCTTCTTAATTGGATTATGAAATTTATCTGATTAAAAAATAGATTTGAAGCTAAAATTAAAATTTTTTTTTTTAACTTGAATTTATTCATGAATCGCATTTCCCAAAAATACAAAAATTTTTGGTACAACTTAAAATTAGATTTTCATAATTTTTACAAATTTTCTTACATATTCTGAAGAAATTTTTGTCTTTTAAGCGAAGTTACTAATTTATAAAGATAAATTTTCAGATTTTTCTTTGTGTAATACTTTTAATAAAAGATGAGAAAAAAGATTTTTATTTAAATTTAGATTTCTTTTCGAATCAATAATAATATTAATAATAAAAAATTTAATAAATAAGCAATTTGAATTTCTGATTGGGATATATTATTATTTAAATTTAACTATTCTAGTTTTTTTGAATAAATGCATAAAAATATATAATATTCCATAAAATCATTGTTTATTGTTCTTATATCATTAAGTTTATCTCAATAATAAGTTAAATAATATATGGATAATTAGTGTTAATAACAATAAATCCAAATAATAACAAAATATTATAGTGAATATGATAAAAAGACTGACTCTCCAATATACACTCTACTTCAATAAATATTTACTGAATTAGATTAATTATAGAGTAAGTGCTTAGAAGAAAATTGCTGGGTAGATGGAAAAGAGTAATGTGAAAAATCTACTTTATAATCTTGCATAAAAAATAACGATTTTTGGATGGCCGCTTGTAAACCTGGATACAAACCTTTGGGAAAAACCTCAAGCAGTAAATTTAAAATTTGTTTTATTTTACAGTTCAATAATTTCTTTTTTTAATTATAAAATTTAGTCTGCATTGAGAAATGTCCTCAAAGATTTATTGAAGATGGAGAACAATGTATTAAACCTAATTCTTATTCAAGGGGAGTCGGATATTCATGGATCCCTCAAGATGGTCCTTTTTCTGTAGTCAAGGTAAGATTTAAATAATATATTTTTTTAAATGAATGTTAGAAGAAAATTAATTAAATAAATTTCAAAATGTATATTTAATTTTTTTTTTAAATAGAGCTAATTGAGATGCAATAAAGAAAATCCTAATACCAGCTGTGAATAAGTATTCTTTTATTTAATTTAAAATCCTTTATTAAAGAGTGATTAATTGATAAAAGTGTGGATCTTTTTCCTTCCCTAAATGCAAAAAGAATTTCAAGGCTTCATCTTGCTGTAATATTTGATAATATTTTAATTTAGTTGAAATTAGACTAAATAAAATTTCAATAAGATATTTATAAGTAAATTTACTATTTTTTGAAAAATAGTTATATGTGAACCAGTTTGCCCAGAAGGAACAGAAGACGCAATTAAAACTTGTAAAAAAAATGGTTATAAACCTTCTGGTAAGTTCTTTAGTGGTACTTGTTTTGAAGAAAAATGGGTAAGAAACCAAGCTCTTATTGATGTTGGATAATGCTTGAATGTAGAATAATAATTGTTAAATGAAGTAATGGATTTGAGTAGGAAGAAATAAATTACTAGTCAAAAACAAATGTATGAACAGATACAAAAGATAAAAGTGTATCTGATTAGTTGTAAATCTGGTTTTTAAAATCTAAATTAATTTATTTGAAATCTAATTAATTAAAGCTTTACCTTACAATTCAAAATTAATCAAAAATGCTAAAAAAATCTTAATAACACTTTCTTCTAAAAAACTAGAAATAAATTAAATATATTGAACTAAAATCTCCTCTAATAAATTATTTAAATAGTAACAAATGTATTCTAATCTATCTACTCTAAAAAAAAACCAAAAAGCTTATTAAACAATTCCAAAATATTTAAATCTAAAACTTAAAATATTGGTTATCTATCAAAAATTTGATTTGTTAATCTATCAAAATTTATCTATTTTTATTTAGTCTCATTTTATCTATTTGTAACATCTATAATGCATATTAAATCGCTTATTAACTTTAAATTAAAGCTTAAAATACTAAAAATCTATTTATTATTTTCAAAAAATTATTTTGAATAAAACAAAAATAATTTATTTTTTAAATCAGATTTTATCAAAATACTTGTCAAATTGCTAAATTTATTTTTAATTATAATAAATTATATGAAGTTATGAAGAATTTTATATTTTTAATTTAAAACAAATATTTTACTAATTTTTTTTTAATAAAAAATTTGATGATTAACTAAGTTAGATTATAAAAATATCAATAAAATTTAAAATTTAAAAACCAAGTAATTATATAAATTCAAAATACAATTAATTTATATTTTTTTATTTTCTCTTTAAAGTTAAAACGTAAGTAATTTGTATTTATTTATTTAATTAAGAGCTTGATTTTATAAAATAATATTATAAGATAATTTTTATTTGCTATTTTAACTGATTTTATTTATGTTAATTAAATCATTAATAAACTGATTTTAGTTAATAAAAAATTAAACTTTTAAACAATAGAAAGTTATAAATAAAAGGTTATCAAGTCAGTCTATCTATTAAAATGATCAGTTTAATATGTAGGAATTTTATAAAATTTTAATTTTATGTAAAATATGAAATCATAAAAAATTTAATTATAAACTTTAAAAAGTATCTAATTTAAAAAATAATATGATATTTAAATTTGATTATTTTTTAATTTAGTATTTAAATTTTACCAATAATTAAAAAGTATATTTTAGTGATTATATAAGATATTAAAATCTATACTTTATCACTAAAAACAAACAAAATATAAAAACTAAGTATATCTAATTAGTAAGTAAAATAAAAATAAAGTAAAATTGCAAAAATTCCAAAATTTACTTGTCTAAATATTTTATTTTATCGTTTCAATAATTTAGGTATTTAATTCATTCAATTAAAAAAATTACTCTATAAAAATATGAAAGCAATAATTTTTTGTTTGCTTTTCATAAGATTTCTTTTTAAAAATTAGATTATTTTTTTATTAAAAAATTAATTGATAAATAGAAATTAAACTTATTAATTTTAAAATAAAGTTTTCAAATAATTTTTAATAACTTTAAATTGTTTATGTATATTTTAAATTAAAAAATAAAAGATATTTTTCATTTTTTATTTGAGTTCAATATCAATATCATAGATCATTTAGTTAATATAAAAAAACTTATTTTTATTATTTTATATCTAATTTTATTTTTAAAAAAACAATTTAAATTATTTTAGATAAAACGATGCAAATAAAAAAATATTTCTCAAAAAAAAAAAAAAAACAAAGTAATTTTGATTATATTTATGAAAATAAATCATTAAGCTTTCATAGAATTTTTTTTAAAAAAAGCTCCGAGACCGGGAATTGAACCCGGGTCTCCTGCGTGACAGGCAGGAATACTAACCACTATACTATCTCGGATTACATGAAATATTTAACCAAAAAATTAATATTTTTTTAGATGCTTAATTATAATCTACTTTTTTTAAGTTAAGTAAAAAATAAAATGATTTTTTAAATTGAAAGTTTTAGTTTATTATAATAATTAGGTGTAATAACCTAAAGGATATATTCTTTATTTAGACTAGAAACAGTTTAATAGTAAAACAATATTGTAATCAATTAAACATAAAAAATAAATATTTACTTTTTACAATAGAAAGAATAAATTTTAAATATATTTAAATTGAATACAAATATTTTGTAATAATAAGAAGTAATAAAACAAAAAATTGGTATTAATTTTTATATTGCAAAGTTAGAAAAGCATTTTTAAAGTATTAAATATAACTCGTCATCAAATCTGAATAACTAATATAAGATCTGTAATAAAAAAGTAATTACAAGCTATAAAAACTCTAAGATCATTCAAATTTAGTTTTACAGCAGATATCTCTAAGAGAGAATATTTTAACTAGATAGAATATAACATAGAACTTATACTCTCAAATTATACAATATGATAGACATAATTAGATTTTTTAGTAATAATGATTAAAATAAAATATGATTTTAAGTTAAATAATTTGTTATATTTTTATTTGCAGAATATATTGATGAATATTACACTATTTATATAAAGTGAGTGGGTGAATAGTATAGTTTAAGTTAATTAAAATATTAGTTTTATGATGCTATATACAGAATATGATGATTATTCTCATGAAAATTAAAAAAAGCTTGAAACTTTTTAAAATCTATGTATTTTTAATTTATTTTGTGTTTTCCTGATAAACGCTTATTAATATAAATTCCTAATTGTTTCTTGATAATGACGTAAATGACGATATTTTTTAATTCAATGTTTTTTGATTTTTAATTAATTGTTTAAGAGAATGTCTATTTAAGTCTTATCAAATCTAATTATAACCCACCTTAACTTAAATAACTAACTATTAATTAAGCAGGTATGCACGTATGTATGTATGTATCTCTCTATCTATCTATCTAAAGAATCAATCCAATAAATCAATATTATAAAACTCATTTAGCTCTCTCATTCAGCTTGGAGCTTAACATCTAAATTAAAAGCTTTTAACAACTTATCTTGCTAGTGCTTAGCAGCTAAATAACCTTATACGAATTGCTTATCAGCATTTTATTCATCCCAAAGCCAATAATCTGTAGGGAATACAAGATTATAGTCTTCAGCTATATCTATAGTAGTTAAATGATTTGGAAAATCTCTTACAATAGGATAAGAACGGAAGGGTTTGGGGAGAACATTTAAAAATATACATTCTGAATCTTTATTTCTAAAAGGTATACCCATTGTGACTCCTCCATCAATAGCTTTTTTGCCTTAGTATGTATTAGAAAAACTAAAGGAAGTTACAAAAGGGATTGTGCAAGAACAAGTAATAGCTTCTGCAAATTGTTATTCACTGGTGAATTTATCAACCAAGTGCTTTTTGTATCCAATTAACCCACTTCTTAAAGACACATAGCAGTGGAAAGCTTCATCCAAAGGAACGCCACACTCTAAAGCGATTCTGTATGAAGAGGCAGCTAATTCTGATAACAAAGTAGTGGTCTACCAAAACCCAAAAGTAGAATTACTAACAACGTTAAGCAGCTTGCGAATGCATTTTTCATACCAAAATTTCATGTCATGCTTGCTGTAGAGAGAAATCGCGAAAAATCCAGCAACACAAGCTCCTGCTGAAACACCACCTACTCTATACTCTTTTAAAATCTCTAGTGGAATTATCTCAGACACTCCATGCATATATCCAGCTTAAAAGCTTATAGCTCCAGCACCACCACTTAAGAGAATTTCTTTTTTTTGGTTGACATTAACTTTCAGTGGTTCAGGGTGTTCTTAAGAAGGAATCTCTTCATATTTAAAGTTGATGTCATTTACATTTACAGTTGGAGTAGTATTAGTAGAATCTATATTAGAATTTGATGAATCCATTTAAATAATTTATAGGTTTAGTTCTCTTGTATTCAGTTATAGGTCCAAAGATCGATTTAAATAAGATGGAAATAAATATGAGATGAAATTGGTTAAAAAAGATTGTATTGATTATTTCTAAGTAGTTATTTTTTTGAATATTTACAGTTTGGTAGTCAAAGATATTTTCTATTTTTAATTTTTTATTTACTTTCTTTATATTAATTTATTGGTTTTTATGAAAGTAAAATTTTAATAAAAGATTTGAAAACTAAATTTACTCTAATCATTATTCATATTACCAGAATTAATTACATAATCCACATATCAAACTACAGTCTCATTTATTTATTCTTCTCGAATATTAATCCAAAGTAAAAGAAAAGATCTTGATAAATTAATAGCAAAAAATGCGTCACTATGCATCATTTCTTAATTAAACTAAAATTTAAGTGTTGCTTTTCTCAATTAAAAATTTAACTCCTTATTATTTATACAGTCACCTTCATTATTAACAATTGCATTTATTCTTTTACACATTTTAATTATCAGACAAATATGCATTATTTTGAATGTAACTACAATTCTTAATCAGATATCTCTTCAGATTTTTGTGTGCATCTTTCATCTATCAGGCTTACAACATTTTAAAATTAAATCAAAAATTTATTTTTTCAACAACAAAAGATTTAAGGTAATTGACGAATGGATATAAATTTTTCAAATATTTGCTTTATGTAATAAAATAATTTATTTTTTTAATTCTAAGAAAAAAAATAGATAAGTGTTGTCATTATTTAATTTTTAAATAATTTATAATTAGTTGAAAAACTGTTTTCTCAGAAATTTATGAATTTCATTTTTAAATAAATTATTATTAATTTTATCAGTGTAAATATTAGCTTCAAATTATTTTGCAATCACTCAAAAAATTAAAAAAAATATTTAAATTCAAAATATAATGATAATAACAAAAGCTTAGTTTTTAGAACTTAATAATTATTTTTCTAGTTTATTCCTGTTTTTATAAGCCACTAAATATAAATATGCTAAAAAGACCTAAAACGTTTTTATTTAAAATTTTTTTTTTTTCAATCATACATTTTATTGTAAATTACATGAAAATTTTCAATTCCATAAAACTGTAATAAGGAAATGAAAATTCTAAGGTATATATATATAAATACTTAAATTATAAGATAGGATAAATATGTTATCTGAAACTTATTCAAATTATTTAATAAAATATATTCGCCTCTAAATGTAGGAATATTTATTGTCCTGAATTATAGTTAGAGTGAGCTTAACATGGAAAATATCGTTTATTATTTTATATAATAAAAAAGATGTTTATATAAATAAATATTTTAACAGCATTTAACTAAAATAATTGTTATATTAAACCAGTTTTATACTGTTTTTAAATTATGAATTAAATAGTAACTAAATTTAATTATTAATCTATTTTTTTTTTTTGTTAATGAATTTGAAAATTATTATATAAATAAAAAAATAATAATATCAACAAAGCACATTCAATTCAATGATAACATTTAACAAATAATTTAATTTTTATTTTATATGTAAAGGCATTATATATATATATTAAATATATTTTATTTAAGCAATTAAATGATTAGCCGGATAAGTCTTGCTTTTTATTTCAATTTTTTTAGTATTTTTTTTTGTTTATCTAGACTTTTCCATCCTAATTTTATTGTTTTTTTATACGATTTATAATCTCATTTACATATTTGAAACAAAAACGAGAATTTCAGGTCAAAATTTATTATTTTTAATAATTTTAGTTACATGCTTTTTCAGTAATTTATTCCTTCTTAATTGGAAAAATATTTAATTCATAAAAATAAAACCTAAAAATTTTTAACAGTTTATTTAAATACTTATAATATCAAAACTTTAATTCTAAATTTAAGATTATTAGATTAATAATTATTTTTTTATAAAATATTTCTTAATAAAATAACAAAAATTGGTAATAGCTAAAAAGAGTTTAATAATTTGTATTAATAATTAATTATAAATTGAATAAATTAAACATTTATTTTAAAAATATTTTTTTTATTTAATTCCTTATTTATATATATAAACATTTATTAACCAAAAAATTAATTAATAACTTTTTTAAATAAAATCTTAAATAAATCCTATTTTTTTAAATTTAATATACAAATTTCACTTAATTAATTAAAAATAAATTTATCGAATAAAACCATGCTTTTTAAATGGCTTCAAAAGAATTAGTTAAAATAAAATATTTTTCTAGCTAAGTAACAAAGAATAAAGGCAATAAAAAAATAAAGCCTTTATCAAATAGCTAGAAAATCTAAATTTTTACTTAAAAAAAATAGTGTTAAATATTATTGATTTGTTTTAGTAAAAGATTTTTATTGCATTAAAAGTAGCTATTTTTAAATCTGATTTTAAAATTTTCAAATTAAAAATAATAAATTGGTGATTATTATTTAGTAAAAGTAGATATTTTTAAATCTTATTTTAAAATTTACAAATTAAAAATAATAAATTGATGATTATTATTTAGTAAAATAAATTATAATATATCTTTAATTGGTTAAAAATTATTTATTTATTTTCAAAATAAAGAGTGTTCAAGATAGTAATTTATGTAAAATATAAAGGAATGATACTCAATAAAAAATTTATTAACAGATAGTATTAAAAAAATAAACGATCTAATAATATAATGATAGGTGTTTATGCAATCAATAGATTATAAATTGAAGCTATATAATCCAGAAATAAAAGACTTATTGCCAATATATTTGACAAATATAATTAAGATATTGTAAGGTGAATAAAGATTACTAAATATTAGAAATCATAAATTTATTAGTAATAAAAACAAAGCAAATAATAATTGATATAAATATTTAGAGCTTTTATATTGTAGCAAACAAGCCAAGCAGCAAACAAACAAAAATCATAATAACCATTAAAATATAAAAGTAACACAAAAATATTTTTTTTAATAGATAAATTCAGCAAAAATGAGTAATATCTTTAATGGATGTTTGGATAATATAACACTCCAACTAGAGGAGTTTTCTTTCTTTATTAAGCTAAGAAACCATCCCAAGTACCTTCATTTTTTAAGCCAAGTAGCAAAATGTGTTAGAGAAAAGCACTACTAGCAAGATCACCAATTAATCCAATAAGGGGAATAATGTGATTAAATATACTTTATAATGGAAGGTAACGTTATAATATAATCTGAGTACAAAATATCCAGACCTTTATCTACTTCCTCGAGCTAATAAACTTTCAAGAACGCAAATATTTCTACCATTACTCAGTAAATAAATAAAAGCAGATACCAAACAATTAAAAAAGTTAAACTAGCTAGCTAGTATGATGTTGTTAACGAAGATAATGCATTAATTTCTAGACTCTAATCAAGAGATAATGCTATTTGCTAAACACCATGCAGAGTATTTGAATTAAATTTTTCAGATTTCCAAAGGATTTTTAGTAGCCAGGTTAATGAAATTAGACATAGGATGAGTCTTTTCAGCAAATATTTTAACTTAGATGAAATCGAACAATCATCTGTTTTATCTTTTTGTTAGGCATGCCAAGAATTTTAATATGTAAATGGTGATAAGCTCTATAGAGTAAATGAGAAATCTATTGGGTTTTATTTTGTTAAATAAGGTACTATTGAGATTTCTTAGAGTTTGAGTTCTTAAAATACATCTAAAAGCCAATAAGTAATAGTAGACCTTGTAAGTAGCAGTGAATTTTTTGGAATTGAGGATATCTACCTATAAAATATGTACAGAACTTACGATGCCACTGTGTAAAGTGAAAAATCTAAAATTCTATTTATTCCTGTTTCATATTTCGATTAAGAAAGAAGTTTTGTTAATAATGAGATAGGAAGAATGGATATTTATAAGATTTTAATGAAATTAAGCAAAGATAAGTCAAGAAAATATTAATAAACAATAGAGAAGTATAAAGAATAATTCAGCTTATAGAATGTTAGCTAAAAAACTGTTTAAAGAGATAAATCAGCCTCTCAAAGAGTCAGCATTCAAGAGATCCTAAATACTGAAAGTAAAGCCAACTTAAAATACAGAAATTCTTTACTAGAATAACAACAAACAAACTACTCAGCAGCAGCGAATGATATGATTATGAATCCATCATTTCCCTTTGTGCTTCCTCCAAAACCAAATACCAATAACAACAATTCCAGCAATAATATAAATTTAAATAAATCTTTAAATGGAAACTCAAAATCTTCATCTAATATTTCTTCTATACTCAAGTTAAAAATCAGAAACTCATCTCAAAGCACATTAAGATCAAGTATGCATTAATATATTGAAAACGAAAATAAAAGAAATAGAGCAGAGAGCTGGATATCAAATTAGGCAGAAGATTAAGATAATATCTAAACACAAACCAGTTAACAAAATGATGTAAAACTTTAAATTGGAAATGAGTAACTTCCGATACATTCAAACAGACATTAAGTAGGAGGGAATTAAACAGGTTCACTGAATGGTAACTATAAAGTACTCTTTAAAAAATATCTAGAAAATAAATAAAACAAAGCTTAAAATTAGTATCCAAGTACTCTTAATGCAACAAATCAGTCTAAAGAAAAGTAGTTTTAAATTTTAAATGATTTAGATTAAAAGATTCCAATTCCGAAGTGCTAAGCAGATGAAAAATGCTTCATGATATCTACATGCAATAATAACATTAAATCTCTCACTAAAAATCACTACGAGAAGTAAGAATTAGAATATGGAGGGACTTTATTTAATAATTTAATGGTATCTAACTATATGAAATGCCCATTAAACGAGACTTCAAACACTAACCAATTTAGTGAAACTTAAAAATTTTTTGAAAAGCAAAATCAGTTCAAAGTTGGAAATAAAATTAGAGTAACTATGACATCATTTAAGTCAAATAAAGCACTAAAACAAAAAGAGAATTTTAATCCAACATAAAATTATTAAGATCAGAATTTATAAAATATAAATATCCATGAAAGAAACGAAGACTCCTTACTAAAAGCGTAAACTAGTGAAGAAAACTCCCCCTTAAAGAAAAAATACTCTTTCAGTAAAAGAGATAACAAAGCTGAAAAAAGAAAATCGTTTAATTAATAATATTCTTTCTCTGATAACAAAAATAGAGGGTCATATACAGAGAATTCCTTCATTATATCAGAAAAAATTGGCCCTTAAGAAAGCAAAAAAAGCATACAAATACATAATCCAAAAAGGAGAAGCATTACTCCTTTAAAATAAGCTTAAATATAATTATAACCTTTAAATTGCTTAAAATAATAATAATTAAGTTACAAAAAAACTCAAACATAAATTTAAACTGAAACTAAAAAATAGAAGTAAATAACCTAAGTAAAAGATAGTTATAACGACCAATCCCTTGAAGAGTACACTGAATCTTCATAAAATACCAGTAAAACTTCTCTTTCTGATGATTCAAGTTAAATTATTAGCTATTCTTGATCAGTTTATTGATTGATTTTTGAACCGTATTTTTTGTTAAAATATATCTGCTCTGCTAATATTTTTAGATAAAGAAATAAAAGAATAATATGATATATAATAAGAAAAAAACTAATTGAAAAGAAGATTAAATAATTTTTTAAATTAAATTAAATAGCTTTCAATATAATAATTTTATGTATATAATAAAAATAATGAACTATATTTATTTATAAATGATAAAAAGTATGTATAAATTATTGATGATTATGTATAAAATGTTTATAAATTTAATAAAGAAGTATTAATATGCAAAAAAATAAAGATAATTTGATTCTTGAAAAAATTTGTTTAATTTGATTTTTTTTAATGTGTAAATAATATAATAATATGATTGAAAAATTTTTGAATTAAAGATTTAAAATTTAATTTTGAAATACAAGAAACAAAAATGTTGATTTATTATTGAAATAATCTAAAATTAATAAATATATTTTTTGAAGAATTATTAAAATTCTTAAATTTATTTTTCAAAGAAAAGAGAAACTCTTTAAAGATGTTAAAATAATATTTAATAGATTATTCTTTTGACAAACAGAGCTTTCAAATATTTGGTTGAGAATTAAATTGCCATTTAAATTAATTTGATTAAATTTTAGCCAGTAAAATCAATGATATTTCAGATAGTAAATAATTAATTAGTCCTATTTTAATTTTTTATTGTCAGGTTTGATGTGCTAATTAATTATTTTGGGAATTTATAAAATTTTCGAAATTATTCTTATTTAATAATTAATTTAACTTTTAAATGTTTATTAAAAATTAATTATTTATATTTAATTCATTCTACTTCAAGATGTAGCAATTAATTACATTTTTTTTTATTTGTGTAAACTATTGTAATCGATTAATGGTTATATAAAATTAGATTAAATGCGCCAACAAATATTTATATCTATTTTGAGAAACTACTTTTTTGTTAATATTTAATTTGCTTTTAGTTATAGTAAGTACAAGAATAAACTATTTGAGTGGAATTTATTCTATTGAAGTGTTTTTACAAATTGATAGTAAATGTACTTGCAATTTATATCCTTAAATTTTAGTGAAGCATTCATTTGGTTTTAGAAATTTAAGGAATGTTTAACATATCATTGATGCAAAAAGATAAAAATTAATCTACAATTCTATTACAAATAATGAATGTATTACTTGATTGATGCTTGTATAAAGTTTTAATTAATTAAGTAAATTAGTAGTGCTGTTTATTAAAAGATTAGCATAAACAAACACAGATCAAAAATGGAAAATATCATAAAAATTTTAAAGCAAAAAAAGTTGTTAAATATAAAACTTAAAGAAAATGATCAGAAGGTTTACAATCAGCAAGTCAAATAGTGCTTAAAGCAGTTTCCTTTGATTTAGAATTATCTCAAAGATGTAGTAAAAGCAGAATTATTTTTAGATGATATAGTAGAGTAATTTGATTATTAGGAGTTTAAAGAAGGTGATATTATATATAAATAAAATGATTTCATAGCTGATAGCAACTACATTTATTTTATTATGCAGGGAAGAGTATCATATTTTGAAGCTAAACCTCCTTAAATAGTTAAATCTTAATAGAAATTGTATTAAGAACTCCAAAAACTTAGAAAACAAATTGCTTAATTAGGCAAGAATCAAGATTATCAATCAACAAAGAAGTATTTAGACTAAATTATCAATTTAGAAAGTATATTATAAGTCAAATAGTTGGAGGAGTTATTAGAAATATGTAGCAGATATCCGTCTTTGTAGGATTATTTTTACAGCGATTGGAAATCAAGATAGTGTAAATTTATTAAGAAAGATGATGTTGTGCAAGACTATACAATTGGTGAGTCAGATATATTTGCCAATAAAAGACCAAATACATGTCTTGTTGTTAGTTAAGTACTTCGTACACTCAAAATAGATTTAAGACTTTTCAATGAGCAATTCTTTTAGAAGATATTTTAAATACAATTTTTGTCAAACGCGTTAAAAGAATAGCTGCATTTATTTGAATAAAATTAGCTTTAGATCTAAAAAATAGCTGAGTAGTTTGTGCTATAATATTTTGCAAATAATATTTACGTTTGTAACGAAGATTCAAAAGGTATTTACGTTTTGCTATTTGGAATAGTTTCATAAATGAGCGGAGCACAAGAAATTTAAAGTGTAAAAGAAGGTGAATTATTTGGATTAGAAGATTTGTTTGCTGAAAAGAGAAGAAACAGCTATTTAGTTAGGAACGAAGAGAAAGCCAAGATATATTTTTTAAGAAAGGATTTAATACTTGAAAATAAATGGCTTGTCGATAGCATTACAAAAGTAAATTCCTAAAAAATGTTAGGAAATCAATCGACTCTCTGCAATTAAGATAACAGCAGCAAAAAAAAGGAGCAATATTTTGATAGAAGATTTAGAATTACTGAAGAAAAATTAAATGGAAATTTAAATTTTACAACACAAAATCAAAATTTAGGCAGTAATAAAATCCATCAAAGGTAAAAACATCTTCATCATCAAATCGAATCAGCAGACGAAATAATTAATAATTCGAAAAAGATTCTTGAAAAATAGTAGCAACCTTACATTAAGACTTTCTAAGAATAAAAATATCTGCAATATATATTGAATTAGTAAAAAAAAATAAATAATAGGATACCATCTCTATATCCAGGTAGCAACGAAGATAGTAGTAAGCAGTTTTTTGTAATTAAGAAGCAAAATACAAAATAAATAGGATCATGTTCTTCATTAGACTAGACAAACAAAAACACAACTCATAATAAATACGGTATATCAAACCAGAATGAAATCTCTTAAATATAATAAAAAAATTCTTCTAACTTAATTGAGTCATTAAAGATTTACTTCAGCAATAAAAGAGTCACTCAACAATCGTAAGAAAGTGAGAGTACGAGTACTGGGAGCATTCCGTAGCTTAATTTAAGAAATAATTTAATCCAACCTTAAGTCTACCCATTAAGTGACGATAAAAGATAAACTATTAAATGGAATTCAAGATTGAACTTTAAAAAATTAGAGTCTTAATAAATATCTCCATAAAACTCTCAAGCAATTTAAGCTTCTACTTTTAACTTTCAAGAAGAGTTAAAAAATAGCAAAAAAATGTCATCTAAAAAAAATTTCCAGCCTATCCACTCTTTAGCAACTTCATAAGTTGAATCTAATCTAGTAAACAAAAAATAGTTATTTAGCCTTGATTAGTATTTAAGTTTTATGAAAGAGTAAAATGAGATTTCTAAATAGTAATTTGTACTTCTAAGTGATACAGGAAGAACTCCTACAAAAAAGCAATCATTTGTTATGTAAGATAACTTGGTTAGTAGCGTCAGATAAAATGAAGATTAAGATGGAATATAGTAGTTTGAAGATGATGAAAGTCAAGTTCATATAATAAAAAACCAAAGTGCTTTCTATGCAAGCATTAAAAACAATGATAGTAGTATTTTCATAAGAAAATAAACTAAGAAGAGTCTCAGTGTAGATAAAAATAAAGGTAGAAGATCAAGTAGTAGCTAAAATAAAAATAAGGTAACAATAGCTAGCTTTGTTAATAGCCACAGTAAATCTCTTAAGAAATTAGATATATTTGATAAAAATTAAACAACTAGCAATTAAGAAGACGAAGAATCTGAAGATAACTAATAAACCTTATTATTCTAACCATCTAGCCTATTTTAAAGCTAATAGCAAGAGAACAATTAAACTGATTAGGAAAACTAAATAAAATAACAGTAACAACCAAATTCTAATTTTCTTAACAGTGAAAGAAAATCAAATATAAGCTTAAATAAGTTCAATAGGACTAGCTATATTCAAAACATATTCCCTGATAGGAGAGATTCAGTGACTAGTTAAAATGCTTCTTGCTATGATCTAACTACTAAAAATAGTGAAAACTCCTCTCCAATCAATAGTACGTTTGCTAAAAATAGAAATTCATAAATTGTTTTTAAAAGTAAATTTCAATAAGAATAAAAGCTCGCATTTAGTAAGTCTACTGTGAATTTAAATAAAGATTACTAGACTTCCATGCAAAATTCGGATACATTTTTTGATAAATGCAATACAGAAACCATAAGTAACACTAAAACATAACCAAATAGTTCCACACTAATTTAAACTTAATAATAGCCACAACAACAATAATATTAATAATAAGGAGGAGGAGGAAATAATTCATAAATATTTAAAAAGAAAAATAGTCTAAGTGATATAAATGAGAAATTGGTGACTTAGTTATAACATAAAATAACAGAATATAGTGATAAAAGTTTTTTGCAGTCCCTAAATTAACTAAAAGAGCAAAAAAAATAAATCACTGCTGCTATACAATCAGAATTTCCTAATTTAAATAAGTTATCATTAGGCAACCTAAATAAAAATAAATTAAATATAATGGGCTAGCTTAGCAACCAACAATGTTAGTTGTAAAATAAAGAATTCTAAGAAAGATTAAATGTTAATAGCAATTTGTTTGAAAATAAAATTTTAAGTGATCTGCTTTAAAAAACAAAAAACTTAGTATGAAAATTATTTTTTTAATTAAAAATTAAAATATTTAAAATAAAATGTAATTAAAAGATTCTTATGTATGAATTAATGTTAAGTTTAAAAGATTAAGTTATTTAATTTTTATAACTTATCATGCAATCAATTCACAAAATAAACAAAAAATAAAATGAAATTTGCTTTAATTATGGAAGCGAGTTTAAAGATTTTATAAAGGGGTGACATATATCTTAGACTAATAATATTGAATTATTTTAAAGATATGATATTTTTTTAAAACTAAAAATTTATAAAATTGAAAAAGAATCAATGCCACTCACTCCAGAATATATATGAAATGTTTCTATTAAATTTCTTAAAGACTAATATTAATAAGGAAGGGTTAATTTTAATTACTTATTATATTAGCTTTTTAATACTAATTTATAAAACAAACTTGCTATCATATAAATTTTTAATTAATTATAAATCTATCTTGAAATTATAAAATTAAAGAAGAAATGTTATTTTATTTTTTAATGCAATAATTATAAAAATACTATTCGTTAATTTTAGAAACAAAAATATTATTAAAATTATGATTAAGTGAAATTAATTTATTTTCATATTTTACATTTTATAATACTTTATATTTGACTAAAGAGATTAAATAATTTATTTATTTTTTATCATAGTATTTATACTAATTTTTTCTTTAGAAAATTGAAAATCAAAAAAATATCTTTAAAATAATAAAATAGAGTTATCTAATATATGATGTAAGAATTTTAGTTTAGTGGGTAAATTATTCTTTTTATTTTAAGGATTATAATAATCAACAATAACATTGGATAAAGGTAAAATTAAGTATATGTCTATTAAATTTAAATAGAATATTAAGATGATTTGAAAATGCTAATGAATGACAGACAGTAAATTTCAAATTTAATTACTCTGAACTAATTATATTATAATAAACTAACAGAGAGAATGGTACAGATAATTAGTGGCTATATAGCTAATAAAATATATGGAGTATCTATATACAATTAGATGAATTTAGAATTTAATGAAATATTATTTACCACCAATGTTAATTAAATAAAGATTAACAAATAACCAAAAATAAATAACAAATTAGTATTTAATAGTACCAATAAGATACATAAAAAATTGTTAATTTATTTGGTTGATTTTGAGCAAATTATTAATTTTTAAAACATATTCAATATATTTATAAAGTTTTTTATTTATTTACTAACACCTCTACTTATTGAAATTTATATGAATGACATCTCTATTAGATGATAGCTAGTAACAAATTTTGAATGTTATGAGAAATATTGGCAACATTGAGGATAGAGATGAGAATACTATTTAAGTAATTCGATCATTTCTAACCAAGACTAAGTTATTTAAAAGTATTGCTGATGCACCTGATTATCCATACATACTCAAAGAAACATCGCTCATTTTGAAATACTAGAAATATAGATATGGGGAGTTTCTTTTTCATCAAGGAGAGTTAGGAGATAATCTTTATTTTGTATTAGGTGGCTAAGGCTCTGTTTATTTACCGAAAGAAGATTATGAACTCAAGAGTGAGTTAATTTATTACTAAAAGATTGGATAGACAGATTCAGAATTGTCAAAACCTTAGGACAAAGAAGACAAAAGTGGAGTAAAAAATTTGATGGAACCCTAAAAAAGTTAAAGTCTAAGCAGAAATAGCTGCGAATTAATGGTTTAAGACTTTAAAAATGAACAAAATAATAACACAGTTGATAAAAATTAGAAAAAACTAGCTATAGAAAGTGAAAACAATGTTTTAAGCTAAAAAGTTAACATTTAAGAAGCAGAAGAAGATGATGATGATGAAGTTTCAATTCTAGCACTTAATGAAAAGCACTATCCAAGATATTTTCGAATTTCAAGAGATTTTGCTATGTATAAGAGAGTTAGATTTGAGCGGTACTTAGATCACTTTGGAGAGCTTGCTGCTGAAGAGCAGTTTAATAGGAGATTAGCTTCTGTAGTAGCAAGCAGTAAAGATTAAGACTTTGAAGTAGCTTATATTAGTTTGTAAGATTTTAAGGCTATTTTCTCTACAGTCATTGAAAACCTATACTTAGTTTAGAATACCCTTTGTGAGCAGCTCATTAATACTTCAAAAAAGTAGACAATCAATTTTTCTTACTTGTTCAGTGAAACAATTAAGCTTGAAAGAGGATAGACTATATTTATTGAAGGCACTCCTGTCAATGGAATTTACATAGTCAGAAAGGGTACTATTTCAATAAAAAAAGCAATTACTGACTAAAAGTCACCTATACAATTAGCTATATTATCACAAAAAGACTTGTTTGGCCACGAAGATGCATTCACGTAAATTATAATTTACTTTAAATTTAAAAAGATGTACAAAATATCATTCCACACAATATTCTATTTCTTCTAAATTTGAGAAAACAATGAGGTGGATATCTATCTGCCTAACAAATTGGTAGCTTCTGTAAATTATGTAGGTAAAACTGATAATACCTTTATTTGGTTACAATAGTAATTAAATATAAAATTATCTTAGCAAATTTATTAAAAATAAATGAAATTTTAATTTTCTTTTAATTTGATTTGATAAAAGATATATTTAGGAGCCTTTTTTATATTTTAAAATGTTAATTAAATTTTATTAATAATAAAAATAAGTAGTAATTAAATGACTAGAACAATTAGTGCAGTTTCAGAAGGTTATGGCACTGAGGTCTAGTTCGCTAAAATTAATGATATACTAGCATTCCTTTAAAATCACAAGGAATTTGAAAAAGAACTCAAAAGAAAGTCTGAATTAAAAATAAATTTCTATAAAAAAAGAGTTGCAAATATAGAAAATCTGTTTAAAAACAATACAAAATTTTAGTACTAAATAGATAAAAAAATTAATAAAATTCCTTTGGATGCTGAGGATTAGAATGCTATTTTTAATAAATTCTTGTTAAATTCCAGAGAGCAGCCTTTTTCTTAAGAAGCTAATGCAACTATAAGAAGTTCTTAAAATATAGTTTAAGTTTCTAAATTACTCGAAAGGAGTGGTTCTCAAATTATGGACTCAGGTAATATTTTAAAGAGTAGATAATTAAAATCTCCTTAAATAGTATCAAAATAATCACCTAAGCAGTAAACTTTAGAAAGTTAGTAGTAAATAAAAAAGCAATAATTGGAAGGAAATCAAATTTAAGAATAGCAGAGAATGTAAGTATTTAAAGGGAGAAATAACTTAAGGACAAGGAGTCTCATAAATATCAGACCATAAGTTCAATTAGATTAAAATAATAATATGGCATCGTAATTAAATTTAGGAAAAAAGAATAAATAAGAAATTTAAGAGACTTCATTGGAGAGAACAGAAAGTTAAGCTGAACAGAAATAACAAAATATTATATAAAGAAATAAATCTCCAAGCAGTAAATTGCAAAGACAAGCAACATTTTCATAATATTCAAGTAATAAATCAACTTAATAAAATCTGAATAATAATCTTGAAGAAACAAAGCCTTCTGTAGAAGTCAACATAAATTTATTTAATGATAAGTACTTATTGGATGATAAACATGTTTATTAGAATAAAAAGATTAGCAAAAAACTTAAAGAAGCTATTGCAGGCTAATGGAATGCTAAACCAGAGAATTGGACAATAGATTCAATAGAAAAGTAGATAAAGATAAACTCTCAAAATTTGACAAGTAACAAAAACCAAAATAGCTAATAAAATACTCATTCTATTGTAAATGATAGCAAAAATTTAAAATTGACATATCTGCATAATGATATGGATTCTTTTGAGTATGCCAAAAAATTTGTAATACTAAAAAGACAGCACAAAAAGACACAGTATCTTCACCAATCATAAACTAATTCATTAAATTTAAATACAATTGAAGGTTATAAAAAGCAACAACAAGCAAAAGAACAAAAAGCAAAATCACCAATCAGCTCACCATAAAATAGGTTTGATGATAAATTAAAGTAGACAGAATCTACTTTTGAAGATCCTTTTTTTAATCCTCATATTTCAATACAAAAGTTTTCACGTTATTTGCTTAATAATTAATAAAATTTAAAGAGTATTGATACCTTACCTAATAGTAATGACTTAAGAAGCTCTAAAAAATTAGGCACTTTAGGAAGACTCTCATTAAACGAAATTAGCTCTCCTATGGCAAGAAGCTTCATTTCTAGTTAAAATCTACGTAAACCAAGCACTTCTCAAAGTAAATGCAAAACAAATGATATTAATAAAGAGAGTTTATTGGGTGGCGAAAAAGAAAAAGAAGAAAAACAAAAAATAGTAAAGCTAAGACAGTGCTCTTCGACTATAATTGATTATAATTTCGATTAAGACATTTCAGAAGATTTTAATGAGGAGCTGCAAACTTCATTCTTGCACTAAAACAAATAAGCTAACTAAAAAGAAATTTTTAATATTTAAAAACTTCAGGAAGAAAATCTAAAGTAAGAAGAAAAAAAGTAAAATTAAAATGAAGCTAACGAAAAACTAAATGAGAATAAATTAAACTCATCTGATAATATATAAAAGTAAATCGATTGCAACAACAAATAGTAATTTATACGCAGACTTCAATTCCAAAATCCTTAAAAGAGATTCTCTTAGTAATTTGATGAGAAGACATGCATTCCATTGATTTAACTAAATGGAATCCAAAATAATAAAGAAAGCTAAGCCCTTATTTCTAAGGATTAAAATATTGAAAGCATAGACAAAAATAATAAATTACTTTCTCATCACAAAGGATTTTTGCTAAACATCACCTAATCTCCAATATCTAAAAATAACGACTCACCAAACACTCTCTAAAAAATATTTGAGGAATAAGCCTCAGAAAAAAAACAAGAAAATCAATAATAGCAACACAAAACGACTGAATCTTGTCCAAATAGAAACAGAGTCTTAAGTCACCATGCATTTTCTTCAGAAATAGATTTAGAAAATATTCATAATAACATAAATGAAAATGAAATAAAATATTTTTTAAATGCGAATTATGTAAAGATGAATGAGTCTTTCTCTCCAATAATAATTCAGAAACTACAAAGCTAAAAGTAGCTAACAAATACTTCATCTCAATTTTCAAAGCATTAAATTTCCTTTGTATAACCGTCAACAACGTTTGTTGATAGATGTGTTTCGAGTCACGACTCCCCAATGTATTAAACTAATAGCTTCCAGAAAGTAAAATAAATAAATTTTGGATATTCATCAAATAACAATATCTAGCAATAACTAAGTAAAAATAGCTAGTAGCTGCTTAGCAGAAATATAAAATCATAGATAGGAGCTTTTAGAAATTCAAATAAATTTGTTTTATAATAGTAATAGCAATCTCAAATTAAAGCCAATAGTCTAAATAACTTCTAAATGTAGATATAACCAATCTAAAAGCAGCAGCTACTAAGCTAAAACATCAATTCGATAAAAACGAATTTAAATAGCCTAGCACTAAAGTAATCACCTATGAACATACAAATCAGTGATAGTAAATTCTATTAATTAGATGGGTAAGAAGATTTAGTAAGTCCCATTCATCACTCTTCACTATCTCCTAATCTAAGAAAAACTAATATTGAAAGGATTCAATAATCTAGCAAGCAAGGAAGAAATAGTGTTACACATTAAATATCATCTTTTAATTAATAAATTGATATCAGAGATTCATTTTCTCCTTCAAACAATAACATTTAAAATGATTAATTTATGAAGAGATTCTCAGTTGATACATTTAATACTCCAAAAGATGATTCTAAAATCACTAATATTAAATTTACCATAACCAATGATCAATCCTTTAACAGCCATAATACTAACAGTAACACTCCAAAAGATATTTTGTAAAGCAAATCAGCAAATAAAACTCTTTAAGGATTTAGCCAATAAAGTATGATGTAGAGCAATAGTAAATAGCTAAAGAAATCTTTATTTAATAAAGAAGACCAACCAAAAAATAATATTTTAAGCAATGCATTTCCTAACAAAAATAAAATTTCAAGCCACAGCAAATAAAAATCATAGGAAAGTATTAGAGAAAATATTAGCACTCCTAGCCAAACCTTATTAAACATAAAAAAAAGACAAAATGTTCATGTATCTAATAAGTTTAATTAAAATTAATATTTATGCAACTCTGATAGTCCTTAAAACTAATTACTTACAGTAATTCCATATTAACCACTTACTAATATAAATAGTGCTTAAAATTCAATACTTACTAAATTTAACTGAAACTGTATTAATTAGATTTCATAAAACCAATATAATTGACTGAGTGTATATGTTTTATAATATCATTAAATTGTATTTCAAAATTTGTAATCTTGAATCATTCTAAATTTCTTTTGTGAGATTAAAATTGAATAGATAAAATATTATTTTTCAAAATAAGTTTATATTTTTTGTTATGAATCAAACAAATTTATTTATTTTAATAGTACGATAATTGATTTTATAATATAAATAAAATGAAAATATTAAATGTAATTTACTTAACTGAATGAATGAATGGTTAGATGAAGGGAATAATTAGCTTGTCTCGCTTATGTAAATAAATGATGAGCTAATTAATTAGATATTACACTGACCATTCGATAATTATTAACCTTCTTTCAATAAAAATATTAAGAATATATCAAAAGTGCTTGCTTGTTTGTATTTTAATAAAGATTAGTTAAACAAAATTTTATTTCATCAAAATTAAGAAAATTAACAAAGGAAAACATTACAAAAAGCTTTAAAATAGAATAATTTATATATAAAAATGAACGCATAGACTATTTAAGATAATGTAAATAAATATAGGTTTGGAGTGCTTGTCGGTAATTTTGCTGAAGAGAGATTTGGTGTCGATATGGCTCAAAGATAGATAGATGAAAGATTACCTAATTCTACAATGAAAGATTCTTATGGTTTAAAAAATAGCGCACTTAATTGTGAGCCTTCCAAACTAACTCCTATTGATAAAGAATTCAATTAGCATGTTATTTTTAATACTCAAGGTGTTCAATAGCATATCTTATTTGGTCATGGTGTTAAACAGACTGATTACAATAAGAGAGAATATGGAACAAGCTATGATCTTTCTTTTAACTAAAAAATTAAACCATAAACATAAATATATTCTAAATACACTCCTGATCTATCTGCATCAGCAAGAACCTTCCACAAGGACACTGTTTATGAGAAAGACTATCAAAAGCATATTCCTGAATTGGGTTCAAAACCAACTATTCCCAAAGATAAGGCTCGTCCTTACAATGAATTTACAAAATCTTATGACTCCACTCATATGAAAATACCATTGAGAAAATGAAAATGAAAACATAATTAATGAAAGGATGAATTAAAATATAATTTAGTGATATAGAAGAAAATGTATGATTAATGTATAATTTGTGAATAATGTATTTTTAAAGAGGTAGCTATTTCTTTTAATCTAAAAATAAATAAATAAATTCTCATTTTATCTGTATGTTCGTTAGCATTATATTTTTGAGAAGTATTGTTTGTATGCGAATGAATGTATAATATTTTAGATTTATCTTTTCTTAATTAAATGTCAGTTTCATGAAATAATCTATTCAAGCACATTTCATACAAATCTGAATATTTCATCATTATGTCTGTATTCAAATTCTAATAAAATCAGTTTTGTTTATTACTATTCAAAAATTTATGAAAAAATTAAAAAAACATTTTAAAAATGAAAATAAAAATGATCTCATTTTTAAGCTTTATTAAAGTCAGCAATAAACAGTTTTTTATTATATGGAAAGAGACATCAATCGTATTCTTTCATCTATTAATACCAAGATTTTTATATTAAAGTGAATTAATATATTTTAATTTAAATTATTTTTTGATCTTATATTTTCTCAAAATTCAGTTTTGTAAATACAAAACTAAAAAAATAATATAATTAACACCATGCAGTTAAGTATCAAGGGCATTTATATAAGCATGTGTTATGATAGAATTAATTTAATTTATAAATTTTTGATGTAGCTTGTTTGTGATTGTGAATAATTATTTTGTTAAAAGATTGATTAATTATTAATTAATAGAATTTGATAGATTTGATAAATCTTTTTTTTAAACATGCAAAAGGAGAAGCTTCCCAAATTTTTTTTGTTTCCTTTCGGAGATATTGGTGTAGGTAAAACTACTATAATTGAATCATTTATTGCTAGTTAAGAAGATAGGACTAAGAAGAGATGTATAGAAGTAATAGGCTCTTATGTTTATGAAAAAGTACATTTATTTTGTTTTTAGTTCTTAGATCCTAACTAAATAATTGTTTAAATAGTGTAACCAAAAAGTTTAACTGGTTTTATTTGACCTATTCTAATCCTTTTTGAGGTTTAAAATGTAAAAATTTAACTTTTTTAAGGAGATAGTATTCCTTTTTTTAGTGTATGATATAACTAATAGAGATTCTTTCGATTTTATATGTACTAATCTAGTAGATATCATAAAAAAAAAATAATAGTAACCTATTTTTTTAATTGAAACAAATCTGATTTAGAATCTGAAAGAAGGGTTTCCCATGAAGAAGGATTATAACTAGCTAGTCAATATGGATTTTATTTTTACGAAATAAGCGCCTTATAGAAAATTGATGTGAATGGTTTTATCAATGATGTGTTAGATATAATTATTTAAACTTAGTGATATTATTTCTACTTAATAATTAGAATTATTATCTTTATAAAATAAATTGAGAATTAAATAATTTAATATAATTAATTATTTAGAAATTAGTAAATTGAAATATTTTAAAAAAATCCTCTTTATATATAAAGTAAAGCTAGTTTTTCAAAGATTTTATCATTTATACTGTCATCTTTTATTTTTATTGTAATAAGTAAATATTAAATTATATATTTCAAATATCTGTAACCCCACTTTTTTTAACTGCCTTTAATGATTAAAAAATGTAGTCAAAGTTTTGAAGTAGGGAGGTAAGAATTTTTGAAACTTATGATATTTTAATTTTTTGATTTATATTCAAAATCTTTGTTGATTTTTATTATAAAGTTTTAATTATTAACTACCAAACATTATTATTTAAGCTTTAATATAATATATTTTAAATAGAAATACATAAAAGTCTATTTTTAAATTTATTTTGAGTGAATCATACGTAATTACTTAATTTTTTTGAAATTTAATGATATGATAGTTTTTTTATCATCAATATGAAGAGCACTTCTTGATAATTTGTAAGAAAATGCTTTAGTTATGTATTAAATAATAAAAGAATAACCAATAAAACTAATAAATTTATACATTCTTTTTTATGGATAGTTTATGTTCAAATATGAATAATAATGCCTCTAAAATTTGATTAATATCAAATAAGACGCTTTATCAACCTTAAAATAGAAAAAGTACTTATAAAGCTAAAAAAAATGATTATATGATATTCGTGTTACATTTGATATTGATTAATTTAATTGGTTACTAGGGTACTGTAAATTTGAAATTAAACTGATTTCAAATAAATACTCATATCTTTTATGATATAAAACAACAACAAAAAAATCACATTATTTATTTGTAATAAAGATTAAATTTTAAATTGTTCGTAAATTGAAAGTTAAAAATAATATTTTATGTTATTAATAAATAGAAAGTTCAAACAAATATTTTTATTTTTAAATCTACTTTTTCTTCAAACTTTATTTAATGACAAAATTTCAATCATACTTACTGTAAATATTACGATAAGAAGAATTTATTACACATATTTAAACAGAAAATTCAAATTAATGTAAAATAAACTAAAAATTAATTATTCCAGTTGAGTATTAATTAATGTAAATTGAGCATTGTAAGAAATTATACATACAAAATAGATAATAAATCCAAATATAGATTTCAATAAGAAATTTTGGTTCTAATAAAAAATGTAATTGTCAATATTTTTTAAAAGGTGAATAAATTTATACCATAAAGATGTTAACATTATTTAGTATGCTTGATGATATTTAAATAATTTACACAATTATTTTACAATCAATCAATTTTAACAAAATTAATATTAAAAATCAAATTCTATAAATATGGAGCTAAAACAATCTCTTTTAGAATCAGCTTCTCTCAATGATGACAATAAAAATTATTTTAAGACTCATAACATTTTATTTACAAAAATAACTTAGTTTATTAAAAATCTTAAAACACTATCATAAGATCAACAACTCAGTAATAAATAAATTGATCCATTTATAGCCTAAAGTACTAGAGTAGATGTTTAATTAGAAAAACTAGAAAAATACATTTAGGAAAACAAATAGCATTTCTAATCTACTAATTTTAACTTGTTTAAAATATACACACAAATGACTGGTCTTACTCTTTTAAAAGGCTTTATCTTATCAGTAACAAATGAACTTTTATCAGCCTCAGGTATTTTTATGCTTGACTTTGTCACTGATCAAATGAAAGACTTCACAGGATAGTCGAACTAAAAAGCTTTAATATCAATAATATTTATAGGCATAGTTGTGAACTATACAATAAAAAATTTTGTGTGGACAAATTATTAATGGATGAACTACAGATGGTAGGCTTTGTGTAAAACTACCCTTTAGTATATCATTTATAAAAAGTCCCTAAAAGTTAAGAATTACTCCAAATAGAATAATGTTATTGGATAAATAAATTAAAATTTGGAGAACTAAGCACAAGAATAAAGAGAAGAAAAAGAAGATGTTATTTCTTTTTAAAAGGTTAACCCTGATATAAACAACTTATTAACAGTAGATGTAGAAGAATCTATGTAGTTATTTTGGGGAATAAACTAATTGGTAGCTAGCTTAGCCGTTATAGTTATTACGTTTGCTATAATTTACTATAAAATTGGCAAATCTACTGTAAATGGACTTTATTTGATGGCAGGAGCTATGGTAGTAAGTTTTCTTTCTGGGTTCTTCATGAATGTAATTTTTTTATTTTTTAAATTTTTACTCAAATCAGAAATTCAAAAAAAATGAATTGATTTTGTATTAATTAAAAAGATCTTTTATGACAGAATTTACAGTAATAAAGATAGCAGGATCTCACTTTGTAAAGATGTAATAGAAGGAATGAAGAGCATAAAGTACTTGGGATGGTAAGATATATTCAGCAAAAAAATAAAAGATATGAGACAAAAAGAATTTTTAAATGTAGCTGCAATGAGGTCAATAGATGGTATTTTTAGTACTTTTATTGTTTGCTCTAACTATTTTCTCTTGTATTGCTTTATTGTCTCATATATAAACGATGGAAATGAGCTTATTAATTCAAATGTCTTTACTATCATAGCCCTTTTTGGTAATTTAGCTTTTCCTATTGGAATGATACCTTTTTCTCTTAAGTGCATGACAAAAGCAAGGATATCTTTCTTTAGAATAAAAAGTTTCCTAAACATTGACGAAATTGATGAATCTGAAGGTAATTTTTTTAATTATAATAATTTTAATACCAACCTAAAACCATAGTTATTTAGGTGAATGAGAATCAAACAGAAGTTGCAGTTTAAATTCAAAATTAATATTTCTTTTGGCCAAATAAAGAATTAAATGAAGAATAAGATATTAAGTAGAAAAAATTTAAAGAGGATTTTTAAGACTCAGAAAACAAATATAATGATTAAGAAAATGATGCTTAGAAAGGCAGCTAATAATTTAATTTGTTTATAGATAACATAAAACTCTAAAAGGGTTCTTTAAGTTTTGTAATAGGAAAAGTTGGTAATTATAATTTTAGAAAAAATATTTTTTTTTATTTATTTGTTTATCACTTAAAAATGCTTATTATTAATTTTTAAAATTGAAGGAAGTGGAAAAACGTTATTTTTACTCTCTATTTTAAATGAGATGAAAAAGAGTCCATAAATTTTAGACTCATCTATTATTAGAGATGATCCTAACAAAATAAATACCTTAAAAATGACAAATTATGAAAACAAAATTGTAGTAAATGGTAATGTGGCATATGTTAGTTAAAATCACTGGCTTTAATCAAAGACAATAAGGGAAAATATACTTTTTGGAAAATAATATGAAGAAAACCTTTACATGAAATGCATTGAAATAAGCTAACTAAAGACTGATTTGTCTCAGTTCTCAAAGGGTGATCTAAAAGTAATTTCTTCAGATGGGAATAATTTAAGTGGAGGCCAAAGATAAAGAATTTCATTATGCAGAGCACTCTATTAGGATAACGAAATATACTTACTAGATGATATATTTAGTTCTCTTGATGCTCATGTGGCAGATTACATTTATAAGAATGCTATTTTGGATTACTTAATCAAATAAAAAAACAAAACCGTTATTTTAGTCACTAGTAATTACGAGTTTCTTAGAGACAAAATTAATAAAAATATAATTTATTTGAGAAACGGTAAGATTGTTCATGAATTAGAAGAAATACAAAACTATATCTTAAATTGTAAACAAAAATAAAAAAAGAATGATTTTTTATTTGAAGATGAATGCTTTTAAAATTTAAACAATTCAAGAACTATTGATATTTAAAATTAAGATGATGAAATCAATAAAAAAGAGACTGATTAATCAAATACAATATATTTTTAAATGAAAATAAAATCAGAGAACTAATAAGAATTATAATTAAATCATAAAAACGTATCGAATAAGGTTTTATAATTAAATAATTATTTTCCAAATATTTAAAATTTTTTTCAATAAATTATCAGGTTTAAAATAATAATGAGATTATTTCAGAAGTAGAAGAAGAAAATGAGGAATACAGAGAGAAAGGTATTATTAAGTGGGAAACGTTAAAAACTTATATGAAAAGTTAAGGAATTATATACTTATTTTTTTTTATACTATTCTTTGCCTTGGTTGAAGTAGCTAGTTTATTGATTGACTTTTGGCTTAGGGATAAGTTGATTAACTAAAATGAAGATAATTCTGCTTTTATTTTTATTAACAAATTTTTTTCAAGTTTTTAAGACACTTTACTTTTTTTAACTATGCTTTAGCTATCTTTGATGCTTATAGGTGCATTCTTTTATGTTATCATATCATTGTTAAGCTGCTACAGACTTTATAATAAGTTAAATAACTCGATAATGTCTAGTAAAATGGTTTTCTTTGACAAAAATCCTGTTGGAAGAATTATGAGCAGGCTTTCTGATGATACTAACGCTATTGATGACGATCTACCATTGAATTTTGAAACAGCATCTGAGCAAGTTGTTCTTGCAATTGGGTATTTTTATATTTAGTTAAATTAATGGAAAAATCATTTTAATTACTAAATAATTAGTTATCCTGTTGGTATTTCTATTTAGTTCCCTTGGATGAGTGCTTTTTTTGTAGTTGCTTTTGTAATTACTTACTTCATTTCAAATATGTATAGAAGCTCAAATAGAGAAGTTAAAAGGTTAAACTCCTTAAATAAAGGTTAATTACTTACTCACATTTCAGAATCTTGTAAAGGATTAGTCACAATTCGATCTTTTTAAAAATAAATCTACATGACAAATTAATATATTTTAAGGTTAACAAATAACATAAACACATTTTTACTTTCTTTGTCTTTATAAATGTGGTTATTTGTAAGGTTACTTTTAATTTCTAATGGAATTTAGCTTGTTCTTTCAATAACAGCAATTATAATTATAACTTCAGAAGCTAATGTTGATATGAACATCATTGTTTTATGTTTATCATATGGAATTTTATTCAGTGGGCAGATTCTGGATGTTGTTTATTTCATTTGTTTAACTGAATAAGAATTAATCAGTGTTGAGAGAGTACGATAATACTTTGACAATCCATAAGAAGATGTTAATAGTATCCAAAACTTTTTAGAAGAAATACCAATCGATAAGGCTTTAAGTCCTTCTGAAATTGATCAGAATTTTTCCATAATCTTCAAAGATTTATCTATTACATATGATGATTTGAATTAATAAAACACCAACCTTGTTCAATACGCTCTGAAGAATTTTAATCTTAAAATCAGAAGAGGAGAAAAAATTGCTTTTTGTGGAAGAACAGGTTCTGGTAAAACATCCATCCTAAATTGCCTTTTTAGGCTATATGATTACTAAAAAGGATAAATCTTCATAAATAATACTAATATTCAAAATATTAGTTTGAAAGAGCTTAGAAATAAAATGGCCATCATTCCTTAGTTTGGCTTTTTATACAATGCCACTTTAAGAGATAACATAGATCCAATCAATGAAATACCAGATGAAGACATACAAAGATGTATTCAATCAATTCAAGAAAATGGTTAGTTAAATTCAAAGTAAAATAAATTTTTAACTTAAAAGCTATTTTTAACTAAACTCTATTTTTAATAAATAAGTGATTGCTTCTAGGAGTTAGACTTTGAAATCTAGGAAAGCGGAAAGAACTTGTCAAATGGATAAAAGTAAATTATAAATTTTATCAGAGTGGCTTTGAGATAGACAGATATAATTTGCTTAGATGAAGCTACTTCTAATATGGATCCAAAAACAGATGAATTAATTCACAAGAAGTTATTTGAGTTAAGTGAAGGAAAAACTCTTCTCGTGATAACACACAGATTAGAAAATATACATAAGTTTGACAGAATAGTTGTTCTAGATTCTGGAAGGATTGTCGAAGTGGGCAACTATGATTAACTAAGATAAATAGAAGGAGGATTTTTTAATAGATTAATCTAATAAAAATGAATAAATGAAAAAGAAAGTTATTTAAACTAGTCATTATTCAAATTAAGCATAAATACTTTATTTAAAAGAATATTAATTACTCTGTTTATAACTTTTTTTTGTATTTTTGATTAAAGTTACTTCTTTTAAATTAAAAAATGAAATAGAAATCTTGTCTTCAATAAATACATTTTTACTCTATTTGAATCTTGATGTGTAGATAGAGGAATAGTAATCTCAAAAATTACTAACTTTTCTTAAATATTTGAATAATATATTTTTATTAAAATAAAAAATAAAAATAAAATAGATTTATAAATAGAGTATTTTTTATGATTTATTTAATAACTTTGAAAAAAATAGTTTCTGGAAAAAAAAAGAGATGTTTTGTTAATTTTATTCTTATCAAAATAAATTAGGTAAAGAATTAATTTTGTTATTTAAACAGAAACTATAAGAATATCTTAAAAAATATAATGTCTACAATGCTTTCTATCATAAAAATTACAACATTAAAATTTAAATAAAATATCTTTATGATTCAAAAAATATATATAAGAATAATTATTAGAAAATATTGGAGAATTCTGAAAAAGAAAGAATACATTATAAGATTTTATCAAGAAATATTTCTCAATTTACATTATTTATTTAAATAATGCATTGTTTTATTTTTGTTTTAGATATTACCAGCTTCAAGTAGGAATATACTGAAGTTTACATATATTTGATATTTGCTAGAAGTATAGTGCGATCAGTAAATTGTTTATTACTTTTAAACATATTTAAATTTATATATTAATTCAAATTATTTATATCAATAACATTTGTACCCCTTTTAAAACTTTAATTAATACTTCTAGATAAAATTGTAATAATTAACATAATAAAAGTGTCTTTATTATTAAATAAATAAATAAATGGATATAAAGTAGCCGCTTCTTGTAGAAGATTCCAAAGATTAAAGTACTAAGTATACTTTCAAGTCTCATAACATTTTCTTTACAAGATTAACTTCATTTATAAAGTAAATTAAGCTTTTGAATGACGGACAATACTTATCCAATCATTAAACTTAGCCATACATTGCTCAAAGCACTAGCGTAGATGCTTCAATAGTTAAGCTAGAAAAGTTCATGAGTGATAATAAATAACATTTTCAATCAAATAACTTTAATTTATATAAAATATATGTCTATATGACTGGATTTACGCTTGTTAAAGGTCTTTTCCTTTCCATTATGATTGAAGTTTTATCTGCCTCAGGTATTTTTTTGCTTGATTATGTCACTGATAAGCTCAAAGAGTTTGATGGAGAGTCTAATCAAAAACTTATAATTTCTTTTATTCTTATTGGAATAGTTATAAATTATACTGTCAAAAATATAATCTGGGCATAATATTATTGGTTGAATTACAGATGGCAAGCTTTGTGTAAAACAACTCTTTAGTATCTAATTTATAAAAAATCATTAAGAGTAAAAAACTACTCTAAGTAGAGTAACTTGGTGGCTGAATAAAAGAAAGAGGATAATCAAAAATAAGGCAAGGAGAGTGATGATTAGGGAGAAGAAGAACCTATTTCTTTTTAAAAAAGAAATCCTGATATAAATAACTTATTGACTGTTGATATTGAGGAATCTATGGAGCTTTTTTGGGGCATCAACTAACTAATTGACAGTATAGCAGTTATAATTATTACTCTAATTTTCCTTTACTACAAAATTGGTAAATCTTTGTATAACGGATTATACTTAATGGCTGGAGCTATGCTCGTAGGGTTTCTGTCTGGCTACATAATGAATGTAATATCTACTTATTAGAATTTATTTTTTTTAATTTGTTTAAATATTATTTAAATATTCAAAAGATTTTCTATGACAAAATTTATGCATGTAAAGACAATAGAATCTCACTCAGTAAAGATGTTATCGAAGGGATGAAAAGCATTAAATATTTAGGATGGGAAACTATTTTTTCTAAAAAAATAAAAGATTTAAGAAGCAGAGAGTTTTTTTAAATATCTGTTATGAGAATTATTGATGGATTCTTTAGCACATTTATGCTAAGCTTAGGATATTTATTACTTTATATCTTTATAGTTTCATATGTAAATGATGGCAATGACTTACAAGATTCAAATGTATTTACAATAATTGCTCTTTTTGGTAATTTAGCCTTCCCAATAGGTATGATCCCTTTTTCTTCTAAATGTATCTCCAAAGCTAGAATCTCATTCTTGAGAATCAAAAGCTTTTTGAACATCGAAGAAATAAACGAATCAGATGGTAAAGATAATTTCTTGCTTAGTAGAAATTAAAAAATTCTTTTAATTAGTTATTAAGGTAGATAATGGCGAAATTAATTAAGATACACAAAATGCAGTAGTGATGAAATAACTTAAATTCAGTTGGCCAAACAAAGAAATAAATGATGAGCAAGGTGAACAACAAATCTCAGAAAAATCTGTCATTTAAACTAATAATATATAGTCTTCTTAATAATTTAATCAGCCTAACAATTAAATTATTTAAGATTCTAAAATTAACTCTGAATTTACTTTGTGTGTTGAGGATTTGATAATTTAAAAAGGCAGCCTAAATTTTGTGATAGGCAAAATAGGTAATATTATCATCTTTATATAAATTTTATTATTACTTATTTTATTTATTTTATTATTTATTTGAATTAAATTAAAGCAATCAGATTAAATTTTATTTAAAAATTTACTTTTTTAATATCTAAAAACAAAAATTTATTCTTAAAAAACAGAAAAAAATACAAAAAAACTATTGTCCTTTTTATTTTAAATTAAAGTTGATAGTACTAAAAAATCATATTAAAATTTTTTTTTTTATTTTATAAAAGGTTGTGGTAAAACTGCTTTTTTGCTTTCTATCTTAAACGAGATGGAAAAAAAATAATACAATATGGATCCTTCTATTATTAATAATAATTCTCAATAAGTAGATGATTTAAAGATGACTAATTTTGAGAATAAAATTGTTGTAAATGGAAGTATAGCTTATGTAAGCTAAAATCATTGGTTATAAACCAAAACAATAAGAGATAATATACTCTTCGGAAAAAGTTATGATGAAGAACTTTATCAAAAGTGCATTGATTTATGCTCATTGAAGATAGACTTATCTCATTTTTATAAGGGTGATTAAAAAATCATTTCTTCAGATGGTAATAATTTAAGTGGAGGTTAGAGATAAAGAATATCATTGTGCAGAGCACTTTACTAAGAAAGTGATATTTATTTGTTTGACGATATATTTAGCTCTCTTGATGCTCATGTTGCTGAATATATCTATAAAAATGCTATTTTAGATTATTTAATCAAATAAAAAAATAAAACTGTTATTCTCGTGACAAGTCATTATGGCTTTTTGGTTAATAATAGTAATTGTAATATCATTTACTTGAAAAATGGTGAAATTATTTATGATCAGCAATAAATTTAGAGCTATATTCAGAATTGCTAGTAAGATTCTAAAGATAAAGACTTCAATTTCTTAAATGAAAACGAAGATGTTAATTAAGATCAAGATGTGGAAGAAAATCAACTTGAAAATAATGATATAAGTTAACAAATAACTTTAAGAAAAGTTGATAGTGAATAAGACCATTTTGCACTTCAAAAGAAAAATTCTTCAATCAGTGAAAATAAACTAGCTTTGAGAAAAGAAAATTCTAAAAAATATAATTTTAAGGTAATTTATTAATTATATCTAAATAACAATAAAAATATATTTTTGGAAATAAAGGATAAAGATGAAGATTTAGAAGAAGGTGAAGGAGAAAACGAAGAATTCAGAGAGAAAGGTTCGATAAAGTGGGAAACTATTAAATTATATATGAAAAGCTAAGGAGTTATTTTTTTAATTCTACTCTTGCTATTTTTTTCATTAGTTGAAGCAGCAAGTTTACTTATTGACTTTTGGTTAAGAGATAAACTGATGTATTCAAACGAATAAGATTCTGCATTTGTTTTTATAAATAAACTTTTTTCTAGCTTTTAAGATACCTTCCTTTTTTTGACTATGCTTCAATTACTTTTAATGCTTTTAAGCTCTTTTTTTTACGTTTTGGTATCATTGCTGAGTTGTTATAGACTTTATAATAGATTAAATAACTCAATCATGTCTAGCAAAATGGTCTTTTTTGATAAAAATCCTGTTGGAAGAATTATGAATAGACTTTCTGATGACATGAATTCTATAGATGATGATCTACCATTAAATTTTGAAATTACACTAGAACTAATGACTTATGCTATTGGGTATGCTTATTTTTTATTTGCAAATTAAGTTAATTTGATTATTATAAATAGTTATCCTGTTGGTATTTCAATTTAGTTTCCTTGGATGAGTGCTTTTTTCATTATTGCAATAATAGTAACATACATCATCTCAAAAATGTACAGAATGTCTAATAGAGAAATTAAAAGACTAAATTCTTTGAATAAAGGATAATTACTCAGTCATATATCAGAGTCTTGCAAAGGTTTAGTAACTGTTAGGTCATTATAAAAATAGTTTTACATGAGCTAGTTATATATTGAAAGACTAAAAAATAATGTCAATACATTTTTACTATC
>JH719973.1:609466-700893 GCA_000231845.2 Tetrahymena malaccensis 436
AAGAACATGCAGCTGCGGTAGGTTGAGCACCTTTGACTGCAAGTTAAGTCATATAATAACCTTCTAAACATATATTGCAATTAGATGCATCTCCTAATTAAGCATTAATTACATAATTTCCTGAGCCTGTTGGACAACTCTGGCAAATTGCTGAATTTGATTAAGTTGCTTATTATGTCATGTATGAATTAAATTTGCATACATTACATTTGGTTATGTCATTAACACCATTTTTTTATGTTGTAGTATTTGCTGGACATTACTTGCAATTTGCTTAAGTATTAGAAGGAGTAGTTGAATAATATCCTGCGAAACATTAATTACAACTATCTATTGTTTAAAGATAAGTTGCATAACTAGCTAATGCTTAATTTGGACAAGGAGAACAAGTAGCAGGTGAATTACTGTTAGCAGTTTAAGATACATAGTAACCTTATATACAACCATTACAATCAGTTGCTGTTTATCCATTAACAGGTCCTGATAAGAAAGCAGAATTAGAAGGGCATTAAATACATATTGCAGCTTTTTAGTAACTGCTATTTTATTTTTTGTAATAACCAATTTTACATGTGTCGCATACATCTTCGGTTTAAGCTGTGAATGATAGAAAGCGCCTTCTTCCTTCAATAATAAATGTTGTACCTGTAGGACAAGCTATGCATGAAGCAGGAGATCCTTAAATAGCTTATGCTGTTTGATAATAACCTCCTTAGCATTTAGCACACATACTTACATCCCCGTATTAATTATTACCTAAATAAGTTGTTGTACCAGGTGGGCACTACTAACAAGGAATATTAGAAGGATCTGGGCTATAATACCCATCAAAACAAGTACATTTTGTAGTCCAAGTTGCATATTCAGCACAGCCATTTTATAAGGAAAGTGAAACTAAACCAAAAAATATGATTATTTTTTTATAGTATTTCATTTTGATTTTTTTTTATTTTATTTTGTTTTTTCTAATTATTTATTTTATGATAAAAAAAATAGTTATTTTGATATTTTTAAATTAAAGAAACCAAAGCTGTTTTAAATAGATTATTTTTGCATTTTATTCATAATTATTTTTAAAAAGGCAAACTTGGTTAATTTTGAAACCAAAACGAATATAAATAAACAAATATCTAAATTTGTAATAGTATAGGGTAGGGTTAATTAATTTTCTGTTGATTATTTATTTCAAATGAATTTTTATCCTACATAAAAAGATATATTATATAAAACTTATTGTGTATATTTTCCCACCATAATATATACATACAGACAAACAAACAAAAAATAAATTTTATAAAATGAATTTCAAAACAGGTTTATGAAATATATTTAGTTTTAAATATTTTTTTAGTAAATAACACATTAAATATTGATAAAAATATATGTGTGTAATTGAGGATTATATTATTTTTAAAAGCGAATGAATTCACATTTAATATTTTAAATCTTAAAAAAATAGATAGAAATAGGAATGATACTATTTTATTCATTTTAAAAAAGAATCTTAAATTCATTCAAAAAAGATATAGTTTATACATATCAGTATTTTTGAGAAAGAAATAATAATAATTTAATCCAATAATAACTTTGAATAATGAACTTTTTTAAAAGATAATTTAAATAAATAGTTTTTTTAAAGTTTAATTATATCAAATAAAAAAAATTTGTTTAGATTTTTTGATGATAGAGGCAAAAATTTTACTTTAAAATTATTAGAGGTGTCCAATTTCAGAAATAGGGTCCATCATATCAAAAATGTCTTTAGGACCTGGGTGTATAAAAATGTAGGATTGACCAAAATTAATTAAAATAGATGATCGCTATATTTGATAACTAAATAATTGAATTAACTTAAATTAAAGAATAATTTGAGATTATTTTATTTAATAATTTAATTTTTAATCAGATTTTATATTTAAAATTAATTGTGGATTTTCTTATTTAAAGATTAAATGTAATATCAATAAAAAATAGATTTAACTTGATGTTTATTTTAAGCTATTAAAGAAATTTTTAAATTTAAAAGTATTTTCACAGTAATATTAGAGCCTATGAGCGTAATTACGACTGCTTAAAGCCTCTAAAGTTTGAATTATATTTATAATAATTTATTTTAATATTTTTTTATCGTCTCTTTTTATTTATTATGAAGTATATTTTTTTATCAATTTAGACTATTAATTTATTTTATTGATTAAAATATTATTCTATAAAATATTGAGTGATTTACTAGTGAAAAAATGTTAAATTAACCGTTTTAGAATTATTTTAGCTGCTATTTTTATAATTTAATAGGTTGATCAAGGTATTTAATTAATTGCAATGATTTTAAAAATGATTTCGTGTAAAAAATTTTATCCACTAAATCAAAGATACTCAATTGAATACTTTTTGCAGAAATACTTTCAATAGATTTACATATTACAACTTACAAATTATATTAAATCGTATTTTAATAAATTTAAAAAATATTATTTAGTTTTGTTAAAATAGTCTTTAAAATCCTTTTAATATCTTTTAGTTTATTTTGTTTTTTGAGAAAAAAAATTTGATTATTTTAAACACAATATTGATAAATTTTCATGAAGTTTATTGCAAAAAAATAAAGATATTAGTTTTTATGATATATTTTACTTAAAATAATTTTAATTTTAATGTTTGGTGCTTAGCTTTGATCAATTGCTTTTAACATAAATTTATTTTAGTTTATTTTGCTTTTTTAGAAAAAAAGTTTTCATGATTTATTTTAAAGAAAATATTTATAAATTTTAATGAATAAAAAAATGAAGGTTTATTGCAAAAAAATAAAGACTATTAATTTTTATGATATATTTAACTTAAAATAATTTTAATTTTAATGTTTGTTTGTTTGTTTGGTCACTTGATTTTAATATATTCAATTTATTTAGTTAAAGTAACAGCACTTTCATCTTGACCTTTATTCACAAATGTCGTTTAGTTTTCTTCATCATTTTGCATATCAGATAAACTGCAATCAGTTCTATGAGTAGATTTTAGATTGTTTCTAATATTTTGTGCTTAGGTAGAAGAAGCCTCTAGATTGCATATTTATTTTCTATAGTACTAATCTATTTAATAATTGATTTCTCCTTGTTGCTTTTTGATTTCGGTAGAAAGTGTAAGCTCTTATGTATCTACTATTAAATTAAATTCACAAATTTCATTTATCAATAAACCTTTTACTCTGAAACCTTTTTCTTCTTCACCTTAAAGTTGCATTCCTATATTGGAGTCAACTTCAACTTTCACCTATGCTTAGAAAGATATATCACATTTGTTATCTTGTGAGATCATTTCGTGAGAGTGGGCAATCAAAAAATTTAATTTATAATTTATCGGAATATTCAGTATTCCAAATACAAACTTATTTATTTCAATAATTTTTGATACTTGATATTGTTCTTGAGGTTATGTTTTAGGCAAGCAATCTATAATTGAGTCAGTATTAACAATAACTTCATGAATTTATGCTTGTTCTTTGTTATTAATGTACAAAATGTAAGCAAACTTTGTATAATCCAAATAAATATTTTAGATTATTCTTAATTCCACGATTTAACTGAAAATCTTATTTTTATAAATGGTAACTTCTTTAGATTAATAAGGGGAATCATTTGTCTCAGTTAACTAGGAAGCATTACTTAAAAGGTATTTTTTATAGTTATCATAATCATTTTATTATTATGAGTTTTACTAGAAGTTTTTACCATCATGATCCCAATTATCATTTGTTATATTCTCAATTTAGTTTTGTTATTTTAAGTTGAAAATACTGTTTCTTAACCTCTAAATAATAAAATGACTATCTTAATTGTCTTAAAAGTTTGAGCCGTCATGATTCCAGTTATCATCATTAATAACTGTTTCATTTTCATTTTTTAAATTAGATTTCAAAGAAGCAAATTTGATTCTTTTATTTTAATGTCCTGAATGCTGTTAGAAATTTGAACCGTCATGATCCCAGTTGTCATTTGTAATAGTTTAGTTTTAATTTTCTTACATCATTCTCTAAGCGGCTTATTAGAAATTGTTATCGTAGCTATTTTGTTATTATTCTTGTTAAAAGTTTGAGCCATCGTGGTCGAAATAATCGTTGGTGATGTTTTCATTTTCGTTTTGCTATTTCAAAAATGCATTACTTAATCTCTTATCAATAAAATGATTATTTTGATCTTGTTAAAAGTTAGAACCATCATGATTCCAGTTATCATTTGTAATACTTGAGTTTTAATTTTCTTACATAATTCTCTAAGAGGCTTATTAGAAATTATTATTGTAGCTATTTTGTTATTAGTCTTGTTAAAAGTTAGAACCATCATGACTCCAGTTATCATCTGTAATGATTGTAGAATTATCATTTTCTTATTGGTATTTCAAAGAAATAAATTTGGCAGAACTATTATGATAGGTATATTTTTAATTGTTGATAACATCTTAATTATTATCAATATTTTGCTACAAATTTAAACCTAGATTTTTTTTCTTATAATTAACAGTTCTAGAATGTTAGTTTTATTACTCACCAGTTGTTTAATGAATGTTTTCCTCTATTTAATCCTATTGATGAATTGTCTCTTCTTATTAATTTTGATTGTCATTATCTTAATCGTTTATTTAGGTATCGTCTTAGTCATAGTAAAATTCTTCAACAACTTCAAGCTCTGGGTCAATAATAGTTTCTTATTATTGTATTTGCTCTTATGAAAAATTAAAAAAGTCTACTTCTGAGTAAACAATTGTCGAGTTAAATAGCATTCTTTTTCTATTTAATTGTGATAGCTTTCTCTAGCTAAATATTTGCAAGGATTGAGCTATGATTCTTTTTGTGACTGCTTTAGCAATTTCAAATTAATTTTCATCAAGAGAATTAAATTCTAAGAAATCCCCATTTTTATTAATCTTTGCTTTAAAAGCTAAACTCTCTTTACCAGACATCAAACTAACAATTTCATTCTTTTAATCTGCATTTGACATAATTGTGCTTTGCTAATTAAGTTTACTGTAAGTAATTAAAATAGACTGTTCCTCTAGGTTTTATTAGTCTAATTAAATTACTTATTCTGATTAAAATTTCAAATACTCCGATATTTACTTTCCATTTACTAGTTTCAATTTAGGGTAGATAGTCAAGTCGTATTTAAATTTTAAAATTTTTTGATCATTTTAGAGATTTCTGTAAAAAACTGTAGATTTCAACTATCCATTTTCTCCTTTGAAAATAAGAGAGCAAGTTCCAAATAAGATAACTAAACATATCAAAGTAGCAGCTATCCATTTCTTGTAAGAGATATTACTTTTTCTGATCTAGTTTTCAGAAAAATTGCTATGTTGTCCAGACTAAATTTTTAGCATTTGTGAAAGCCTTTTTTTCTTTTTGCTAATCAAATTTGAGTTAATTATAATAATTATAATTTTTTTCCATTTATCTTTTTTATGGTGATCAAAATAAATATTTTGTGGTAAAAAATATGTTGATTTTATTAATTTATTTCAAACAAGTCGACTAATAATAATCACTCATTAAATAGTATTTTATTTAAATTAATATTGCAAATTCCTCTCTTCATAAATATAATCAGGCAATTCATTTTGATATTTGCTTTTATACTTAAAAATCTTTTTAGATATTGTTTGAATTAATATTTAACTCATTTTCGGAACCTCTTTCCAAAAAAACAATATATTAAATTTAATATGAGTTGAAGTTGATTTTTTTTTAATTCTGTTTCTAGAAATAATTAAGAAATAAATAAAAAGCATATATTAAAAAACTAAAGGAATTAAAATTAGTAAATTCCTTTAAGATATCTCATAAATAGTTATTAATTTTTCAATTAAAAATAAATGTAATTTATGATTGGGCTATTTTATTGATTAAAATCTTTTTAATTTCAAAAAATAACAAAGATTAATAAAGTAAAGAATTCCAAGAAAATAATTTTATAGGAAACATTAAATATCAAACAATAGAGCAACTTTTAATTTTATAATAGAAATTGCACAATTTTAATTAAAATTTGTCATTTTGCGTCAGATAATTTTCTTTTGTTTTCAAGAAAATAAATACTTCTATAATTAATTAGATCTGATTTTAAAGATAAATAAATAGATGAATTACTAGTATGAAATCAATTATTTGATTTTATTGGTTAAAAGTAATTTAATGACGAAATAGAAATTAGTCAATATTAATTTATTGAATGGTAATACTTATAAACACTACTAAATTTAAAATAAAAAGATAGAACTATAAAAACAAATATTTTACTTTCAACTTAAAGATTTAAACATTATCATATATAAAATAAATACTTTATATATATTTATCAATAAGAATGGTTCTATCATTTTATTTATATTACATTCTTTTTTCTTTCTCCCTCATATATTTTATTTAACATTAATAAATAAAAAAATTAATAAATAAAGTTTTTTCCCAAGTTAAATCCTCTCTAAACAAAAAAGTATATACTAATTTTTATCAGAAGGCTAATCAATCAAAATTATTTGATCTTCTTTACTTAACTTTCAAATTCAAATTAAAGTTAGAAAAATGAAGAAGGAAATTAGATTGATAAACTATCCAAGTGCTATTTTTCTTAAATTAATCTACAAAAATTAGTGTTTTTTATTTCATATTAAGTTAAGAAGTGTGTGTTTTAATTAATTCAAATTTGGTATATAGATATAAGATAGGTCTAGTTAAGTTTATAAAAAATGGTACTAAATGTCTTATTACGAACATAATAATTTTGTTATTTTTTGATTTTTTGTTTTTAAATTTGTTTTTAACTAATCCAAAAAATAATAAAGTAGAAATTCGATAGTTAGATATGATAACTTTTTTTAAAAGAATGTATAAATTGACTCTCTTTAAATATATGTGACTATAATAAGACATACAACTTTAATTATGAAGTAAACATTTTTTATAAAAAATAAAATAGTCCCATTTAAAATTTGAAAAGCTGAGTAATTAATTGTAATATAGCTAGTTTTTAATTGCTATGGTTACACCATTTCAGCAAAAAGATGAATTGATAATTAAAGGTACTTCTCTATTATTTAAGCTTATGGATACCTTATTTCCACCTAATTAACTATTGATTTGTTAATCCTCAATTTATTTTGGAGACTAAATCCCATTTGAATTACTATCATTATCCAAATCAATTACAAATTAAGATTCTTCTATTGATTTTTGGTTATTTTATTAAATCTTTTGCTTATTCTTTTATAAATTACAGTCTTATTAATTTATTAACTTTTTGTGGTTATTTTTTAAACTCTTCTATATTGTTACACTTCCTAGTTGTTGGTTGCTTCTTTAGATATCAATTTCCAATTATTCTTTTACATTATTTTAAGTTATTATTAAAATATCTCCTTTCGTGCTTACTTGGTCTTTTTCTTATTCTAAATTCGAATTATTTTAAACTAAAACAGTTTACTAAGAATTCTATGGGACTACACTCTGATTTATTTTGTCATTTATTTCAATTAATTTTAATGATGTTTAATTATTTTAGGGTAAATTTGGTTATTCATTTTCACACAGAAATTTACTTTTTGAAGAGTTTTAACTATTTTACTTAAGTTTTTAATTTGTTTAACTTTAGTGTGACGAAGAAAGATTTTCATTATTTAAATTTTAACCATTTTCAATTTATTGGAATTCGATTTGGTTTTATTAGATTGATTTTTCACTACTAGACTATTTACCTTCAATAATTTCACCAGTTGATAATTCATTATTTTTAGTAATTTAATTGTTATTGCTCTTTTGCTCAGTATCAACTAACTTATTTTCAACTTAGTCTTTTATTTAGGATGAAGAAATTTATTAGTTTTATGTGATTTAAAAATCGTCTACTTCATCGCTTAAATTTTTATTTTATTCATTCATCTTTACCTAACTTTAACTTACACTTAAATTTTATAAGCTACTTTTTTGGTTAAGCTTTTATAATTAATCCATTAAATTCTGTCTGATTTAAGAGGGAGACTAGCTATCTTACAATATTTTACTTTAATGCATGATCTGCATTGGTTGTAATATTTTTTAAGAAAAATTAGTTAAACTTTCTTTTGCATGGTCTTAAATATCTGGAGAACTACAATTTAAGAATGTAAATTTAGACCCTTAATTGCATCCTTTAATAAGATTCCTTGTGTTTTACTAAGATAACTCATCTTCAGTATTAGAAACTTCTGTAATTTAGTTAATTTAAACAGAATATTTATTTGAAACTGGACTTAACTAATTTTATTAATCGCTATCTAGATTATTGCTTTCATTAAGGGTTAAAATCTAACCAAAATCCTAGCTATATTTAATAGAATTGTCAACTGAATTAGTTTGAACACGATAAAAGGCATCAGTTTCCTATAACTAGGAGAATTTTTGATAAATAAGCTAATTCAAATCTTCTTATCGGAGGAATTGAGTTGTTGGGAAAATTTATTTACTTGGTTGAATTTGATTTGCTTTCTAATCTGTAGGAGATAAATCATTTTTAGTGTTTTTTCTTTTATTCAAATTTGAATAAATTGTAGGTTAAGAAGGAGGCATTTAAGTTTGATCGTAAAATTAAATTTAACTATCGTAACCTAGTGTGAAGTCTTGAGGTTCTTTAATATTTTTTATACTAGAGCTTTCTGGATAGTTCTTGGGTGACTTCAGTATTGATTTAGGAGATAAGTTATTTTTTGTTGGTGTTTAACTATTTTGTTACGCATTTATTTACTCTGTAGCTATATTTTGATTTTTTTGTATTGGCTGATTTAAATTTAAATCTATTTTAGTAGCAAACTAAGTGTCATCTTTATTATCTTTTTGATTGCTTTTTATATTTTTCTATTGGATTTCAGTTTTGTTTTACTTCTCAGCTTGAACTGCATCTAAAGAATTATTTGCTTTTATACTGTTTTATTTTTTTTAGAAAGACATAGAGTCTTTATTCTCTGATAATGTAGAGTGATTTTTTATCTTTATCACTTTCTTTTTAGAAGACTAAACTTTGGTGCTTTCATTAGTTTAATGTTAAGGACTCTGGTGTTTAAACTGCTCATCGATTTAATTAATTATTAAGGAGTTTTCCAATTATGATGATGCTCTAGATGATGATGACTCTAGCTTTTTCTTAGAAGGAAAATATTATTTTTCGCTTATCCCCTTTGAGCTATCATTTAGAAATTTCTACATAGGTATTGTGATAGGTTTGGCATTGCTAGACTTAATGCTTGAAGGTTAATTAGAATTTGATCTTGTTGATTTTGTTTAATTTTAATAAGCAACATTAAAGCTCGGATTAACTGCTCTCTAATAGCTTATACTTCTTTAATCTTCATTTTGAAATTTAGTTGAATTATTAGTTGTAGAATTTATTGGTGAAAGTCTTGGCAGAGTAATAGCAACTGGATCAATTTAAATGCTTTTTGGAAGATGAGAATCTTATATATTATTTTTTTAAAATGATGTATTTTATTATGGTTGTGGTTGCTGCTGCTATTGCTGACTCAGCTATTATTATTACTGAAAAACTTAAGCAGGAAGTTGCAACTAAGATAAACACTCTTCGTAAATTTATTAGCATTTATTAGATATTTCTTGCATTCTTTGCTAGTTTTTGTACTAATAAATTTAGCTGGGACTTACCAAAGCTTAGCTTTCATTATTTACACCTGATTAATTAACGATTGAATTTGTTAGCTATTTTTTGATACAGAATTCATTAAACTAGTCATTCATTTTTTACTTATCAGCTAAGAACTTCTTATAGTCCTCCTCTTATCTTTATTTTTTTTCTCTTTTTAGCTTTTCAATATACTGATAGGCTGCTAAATCTGTTTCTATTTAAACAGGAGAGCTCGTTTTATCATTTTATTGATTTAAAGATTAATTATTTGTACTCAATAATTGAGACTAATCAGTGGTATTTAATACTTTTTAAGCTTGATTTTCTTACTCTTTTCTAATTATGCTGCCTATTAAATATTTTTTATTTTGTTCTTAGCTAATGTCTAATTTATTAGGTAGTTATTGAGTTTGGTTAAGATTATTCCCTCTATCATAGTAATATTAATAAAATTAATTAGTTTAAAGTGAAATTAATTAGGTTTAATTTTGTTATGGTTATAATATATTTTATTTTTCTAGCATTTAATAGTTTTTTTAGCCCGAACCTATTGATATGTCTTCAGTTTTTATGAGATGTTCCATTTTCTTTTGATTTTCTACTGCAAAAGATGTTGGACTCGCTTAATTTGTTTATGCTATATTATCAGGAAACTATGAAGACCCTCTTGATTAAGAACGGAATCTTCTACCATGATTTTTATATTAAGATTTAGAGTTATAAACTTTGTACTCAGTCAATAAAAATGAAGAATCAGGCTCTGTGGGATAATTTTAAGTTTCCTTTGATCTTTAAATTTTCTATTTATCATTTGGTTCTGTTTGGCAGATTGAATCAGCAGAATCTTTTTATCTGTAAGAAGATTTAGTGGAAAAATTTTAGTTATAAGATGAGAGTTTAACTCCTGTGTCTTAGAGTGACTCTATAGGTTTCGAAGATGCAACATTACTTGAAATTGATTTAGGAGTATTTATTTAGTTTTAAATTACTGAAGGAACTTCTTCAAATTAAAATATTTCAGGAAGCTTGTTGCAGTTATCTGTTTAAATCTCATAAGAGTCACTATTTAGTCTATTTTTTATGCTTTGCTTTTTAGATCCTCTTATTGACTATCCTAAATAGGAATTGGTCCTCTTATTTGTCACAGAGGAGGCCCTTTATCTTTTATCTATTGCTTCATACCTACCTTTATTTAGTAATTTACTATTATTAGCAACAGCCTAAGGAGTGAGTTTATATGTATTTAAATCAGTTTGTATATACTTGATCTTAATATTATCTTGACCATCTTGAAATGCCTTAGGTGTAGATTTTTCATAGCTAATTTACAGGCTTTATTACATAATATTTCCATCATTTTATATTTTCTGAGCATACTAATTTTTGTATATTTTGTTGTTTTTATAAATTTTTAAAGGTGTATTTTATTTCTAAATCTATTCTGGCTCAGTCTATTTTATGTCTGAAGGTAATTAAACGACTTATTGGGCTATAGGATTCTAATTTTCTTTTTGATTTAGCTGTTTGTTATTATCATTTTTAGGAGATGATCTTAGAGAAGGATGAATAGAATTATTTAATTGGTCTTCAAATGATTTATTTGAATTACTAACCATGTACTAAGCTATGGTAATAATATTTTATTCTTCCTCCTATCCTTTAATACTTATTATTTTTTTATTTTTAGCTAAATCAAACGATTTATTCCACTACTTACGCTAGTTTATATACTCTTCAGATGTCTTTTAAATATTTTTGTTGTATTTTATAAATTCATCTAGGATATTTTTTTACTAATTCAAAAGCTGTTAATTCTAAATTTGAATTCTTCTCTATCTAAAGCATTCCTCTCCTTACAGGCATTTTTATTTAGTATCTTCAGTATTTTTTAGTATTTCCTAAGGGCTAGATACCTGCAATTATTTACTAGCCGTTGAGTAATTAACTATTTAACTATTCTACTAATTAAATGATTTTTAAAGCGGCTATCCCATATCCCTCTATTGAGCTAAATGAGAATTTTATATATGATTATTTATGTTCATTTCTTATTAGTGTATAAAACTAATTTGGTGAGATTTCAAAAGTGGGTGCCTATAACTAATCCTCTTAATAATAATATTATAAATTTATTTGGAAGAGGATATTTCTCTATAAAACTTATATAAGATTTATATAAACAAATATAAAGCCAATAGTATTGATTTTTATGTTGACAATGTTAATCAATAGAGCATTTAATTAATTAAATTAATAATTGATTTCATAACAAATAAATAAGTAAAACCAAAAAATAAATTAGTGATAACAAATTAACTTTCATTTTTTTTCATTCAAAAAATAACCAAGCAATTTAATTTACCTAAAATATTAATTTGTCTTATTTAACAACTAGTTTCATTCATCTTTTTTGATAACTGCAAATTTATTTTCAAAAAGAAAAAATATTTTTTAAAATAACCAATTTAAATTTAGAAAATTTATTTTTAGAAATGATTTTTAATAAAATAAAAATAATTTATTTAAAATTAAGCTTATTTAATGCTAATTAGAAATCGATAACAGTTATATGTATGAATGTATGTATATGTCGATTGATAAGAATATAATATTTTAAATCTCATTTTTTATATAGTCTCATTTAAGATCAGGAGTTACAGATTTAAGGAACTATTCTAAATGTTAACTTTGATATTTTAAGAATTCGATTTCTTGCTTTCTCTTTTATTCTTCAATATCTCTTCTTTCCTTATTTCTTTTCTCGATTGCTTCTTTCTTGTTAAGCAGTTCTACTCTCTAAATTTAAATTATCAAAAAAAGCTGATTTAAAACAAAGATTGACAAAATAAATAATTACTCTTTCTTCTAATTTTGCTTTCTTCTTTTCAAGTTCAGATATTTTTAATTCAGTGTCAGCTTTACCTTATTCAGATTATAATTACTTTCTCATACCAAATGTTACAGATGACTGATACAAAGTTTGGTATGCAGCAATCGTCATTTTTAATTCATCTCTAACTCTCAACAATAATATACCTTTGATTATTTATATTTATTAATTTATTTATTAAAATATATCAATTAATTTTTAAAGGTATTTGCTGTTTAATTTAAAGCAGTTCATTTTCTTTGATCAAAATAATGGTAATATCTACCATCTATAGGTTCCAAAAACCTTAACATGTATTCTAAAATTCAAATTTCATCTTTTGCAAATAATAATGTGCTATATTTTTCATTAAAACTTAAAAAATCTTCCTTTCAACTGAATTTACTTATAAATGTGCTAATTTAGACAGTTGCATATTGTGGTATTAATTATTTATTAACTGCTTTGTGCTTTTTGCTATAAATAATATTAATTTACCTCTCTCTGGGCAGTCAATTGTAACTTGCCTAATAATTTCATCAAAACACTAACTATGTAGTTCCTCTCTTATAGGACAAATACCAGAATCTCTAATTTTTGAATTTAAAAGTTTTTTAATAATTAAAAGTTAAAAAATGTGCAATTAATTTTAAACATTCAAAATATTTAAAAACCAAATTAGCTAAATTCAATTAATTATTACCTTGCTTGTCTAGCCAATAATTTTTCATCCAAAGTCTTTTATAAATTAGCAACATCTTCTCTTGAAGCAGGATTGTGAGAAACATATTAAATGTAGTGGGTTCCTTCGTGATCCCATTCTCTAGGAGGTAAAATAGCATTTAATATATCATCGGTTGAAGGCTTAGACTCAAGAGGAGGAAGTTAGTGCTTTTTTTTATTACCTAAATTTGAAATTCTTGCAATATCGCTATTCTTATGAATGGCGGTTTCTGGTTCATATTAAACTAATGATTCTCTTGGATAACGGGACATTTTCTTAAATTATGCTTTTATTGAGATATTTGTTAATTAATTAAGTTACTTGCTAATTAATATAAATATAATGCTCCTTTATTGTTTTTTAATAATCTTTTATTTTAATTAATCGTTCCTTCTCTATTTAAAAAGAACTTTCAAATTTTCTTAACCTTTTATTGATGTATTAATCAATGAATAAATGAATTAATGAATGAATGAAATAAGTAATGCAGTTTAGATAAAACGAAATTTATGCAAATTTGTCAAATAAATATTTCAATCAATAAAATAATCATTCTAAATTGAATATAACTTGTTATTTTATATAATATTTTTTATTTTATAATAAATAATCAAAATAAATTCACATTAATTGAAATTAATAGCTATTGAAGCTTAATTGAATATATTAATTTTTTTATCTCAGATTTATCTTGATTCAAATTAGCTTTTTTATGAAATCTAAAAGTATTTATATATATATAAAAAATATAAAACAGATTTGAAAAATGAATTTATTTTTTTAAAGTTTCTTTCGACCTTTAAAAATAGTTTATTTTTTTTCTTTTTAAGCATTTAAATCTTTATAGTTAATTAATTTTTGAAAATATAATTAATATATAAATAAATCTTTTTTAATAGAAATAGTTTTTTATTTTTGCTTTTAGAATGTTAAATATAATTAATTGCTCTAACTTACTAATCTATAAGGGATTTTTACAATCGTTTTAAATAAATTAATTTATATGTTTGCATTATTTTTAATCTATTTAATCTGAAAGTTTTTAAAATATTAAAAGATAAAATGCTTTTGAAAAATAATTTATTTACATTTGAAAAAAAATAATTATAATCTAAACTAAGAATTATAAGAAATAATAATAAAATTTGGCTGTAAAATGTATATAATGCCTCCAAATTAATTTTGATTAAATAAATAATACTAATATATAGAATTTAAAATAGAAAATTAAAAACATAAAATCATTCAGTATCTTTAAGTAATATTTTTTCTATATTTTTTTATCAAAAAAGTTAATTAAACAAAAACTTTCTATAAAAAAAGACTTTAAAATGCTTCAATAAAGTTTTATCTTCAATACATCTTAAAATCAATCTCATATTAAAACCATAGAAAAAGATTTATTAGAGCTTTAAAAAATATAAATTATTGATTCTAAGCTTTATGAAGAAGGACTTTCAGACATAGTTTAAATAAAATAGTCAAATTTTTAGTATTTACTCAAGATCGTGCATATTTAATCTGACTTTGATGAATTAGGTGTAGTTTGCTAAAATAAACTAGCTGATGCTTAATAACTTGCAAAAAATATTTCAGGGTCGCTTCATGAAAATATCATAAAATGTATAAATCATTTTTAAATTTAGTGTTTTTATTTGATTTAAATGGAATACTGTGATTCTACTCTCTAGGATTGGATTCTTGAAAATAGGAGGAAAAAAATAGATAGAAAAGCATTTATAACACTCTGTTTACAAATATTAGAAGCTGTTTTGTTTATTCATTCTAAAGGATTGGTTCTCTATAACTTAGCTCCAAGAAATATTTTATTGTAAAATAAGAAGATAAAAATTTACTTGTTTGGAGAAGCGAAAGAGATTTGTCCATCTAACTCAACTTAGTTCTTTAACTAGCAATTTATGTAAAATATTTAATTCTACTTACCACCTGAATTTATTGATAATTCAGTTGACGCAGAGTCTCAGTTAAAGCAGGTTATATGGAATTAGTCAGCAGATTTATGGAGTATTGGAATGTGTTTTTATACAATGGCTTAAGCAAAAAATTTATTTTACTAATTAAAGGAATTCACTCATGGGACTATGTTTTACTAATTTTAAAAAAGCATCGATATTGATATCAACTATATAATCTTAGATTTTCTGTAGTTTGATCCGATTAGAAGACCAGATATTTCTAAGGGAATAGATTCTTTTAATAAAGCTTTAAATGATTCTGGTTAAATCTTAATTTAGTTATCAGAAAATACTTGGGAATTAGTGACAGAGGAGTTTAATTAAAATATTGAAGATTTACTTGATTAAGCTTATTGCTTTTTTGATCAACAAAAATATAGCGAAGCAATTGAAGTACTCCAAAAAGTCCTTGAAATAAATCCTGATTCCTTTGAAACTCACTCATTTATTGGTTATTGCTATTACATGCTTGCTGACACAGTAAACTCTGTAGAGTCATTCAAAAAAAGCATAGAATTAAATAAGAATTACTCAATGGCTTTCTACTTTTTGGGGTGCGAGTATTTCATGCAGGGAAAATAAGATCTGGCAATATCTAATTTCAAATAATCTACCAAGCTTAATAAATTAGATGCTGATTCTTATTTTAAAATTGGCTACATTTATTATGAAAAAGAAGAGGATGATATTGCTATTTATAACTTTAAGTAAGCAATTAAAATAAATCCATATTACGAGCAAGCATATAACATGATTGGAAATATTTATAATTACAAGCAAAAATAAGATGATGCTATTGTGTGGTATGAAAAAGCAATATAATTAAATCCTAATTTTGCTGATAATTACAATAATTTAGGGCTATAATATTATAATAAGAAAGAATTTGAAACAGCTCTTTAATATTTTTAGAAATCCGCTGAAAAGAATAAAAACCTTGTTAATGCATATGTAAATTAAGGACTGTGTTATCAAAAATTAAATCAATTGGAAGAAGCCATTGAGTAATATAAGAAAGCTATTGAAGTAGATCCAAGCTTTAGTGATGCACATTACAATCTAGCCCTTATTTACTTTGATAAAAAATTAGTTAAGGAATCCATAGAAGAATACAAATTAGCTATAGAAGTGAAGCCTTCTTCTTACGATGCTTACTATAATATGGGAATAGCATACCACTCTTTGAAGCAATACGATGAAGCTATTTAGTCCTACAAAAATGCTATTAAAATTAATGAAAATTACAATAATGCAATTTATAACTTAGGTGTTACATATTACGATTTAGGTTAGTATGAAGAATCTCTAAAATACTACTCTTAAGCTTATGATTTAAATCCTGAATTTGTTGATATTTGCTATAGTACAGGACTCTCTTATGAAAAACTCAATAAATACTAAGAGGCTTTAGACTGGTACAAAAGGGCTATAAAGCTTGACCCTCTTTATTTGGATCCTTTTAAAAGGCTTACAGACATATATGTGAAGGAAGGATAATAAGAGATTGCATTAGAATACTTAAATAAAGGGATAGAACTTACGAACAATAACGAGGCTTACTTCTTTTATCTGGGAGTTATCAAATTTAAAGAACTGAAATTAGAAGAAGCAATATAATATTTCTTAAAAGCTTTAGAAAAAAATCCTAATTTTGAGGATGCTCACTTTAATTTAGGTCTAACTTACTACAAACAAAAAAATTATGTTGAAGCAATTAGAGAGTATTTAATAGCTAATAAATTAAAGCCTAATTAATCAGACGTGAGCTACAATCTAGGAATTACTTATTATTACAGAAAAGAACTAGAGGAAGCTAAAAAGTGGTACTTAAAGTCTATCTAGCTAAATCCAAATTATTGTGATGCTTATTTTAATTTAGGAATTGTCTACTATGAATAAGAGAATTATGAAGAAGCTATTAAAATGTACAAAAAATCTTTTGAACTAGATTAAAAGTTTGCAGATGCTTGCTATAACATAAGCATAACTTATGATAAGCTCAATGATTTTTAATAATGCATCTAGTGGTGTGAAAAAGCTATAGAAATAGAACCAAAATGTATAGATACTTATAAGTTCTTGGGACAGATATTTTCTAAATTGGATCAAAACGAAAATGCATTATAAATTTATTTAAAACTTGTAGACTTATTACCTAATGATGAAAATGCAATTTATAATCTAGGTATAACATATTAATTATTACACATGTACAATGAAGCAATTGAGATATTTGAAAAAGGCTATAAAATTAATCCTAATCAATGTGATCTTTTATATAACTTAGGACTAATTTATTACGAATTAAAAGAATATGAATTATCGATAGAATGGTATTAAAAAGCCATATAAACCAATCCCTAGTATTAGAATGCTTATTACAATATAGCTTTATGCTATTACGATGAAAATCTACTTATAGAAGGGATTTAGAATGTTAAGAAATTTTTAGAATTAAAAAATTACACTTCTCATAAGGGATATCTATTGCTTGGACATTTGTATTACAAAAATAAATAAATTAACCTTGCTATAGAATGCTATAAAAAGGTAAAAAAGATGAATCCAGGTACTAAAGAAGTATACTTATGGATGGGATTTTTGTTAGGTGATAAATAAAAGCATGAAAGCTCAATAAAAGCTAATTTATTGAACATTAAACTTAATCCTGATCAAATTGTTGTAAATTAGACTTACTTGTATTAAGCAAAAAGTGAAATATGAAAAATTAATATATATTGAAATTCGCTGCAAATAATCAGAATTTACTTAAGATTTTATTTAAACTAATCATAAAAACAGATAGCTTTCAAACTTCAACATATTTTCCATTAAAAATATTTTTCCAAGTTAATTCAAATCACTTTCATTAAAATGTATTGTTTCATCAAGCAATTCAATTCATTATCTCAAATTTATTTATTTTAGCATATTCATTCTTATTTTCTGTTGTATTATTTTAATAATAAATCATATATTTATTTATCTTTCTTAGTTCTCTGATAATTTATTATTTTATCTCCATTTATTTGTTTGTTTATTTAAAAATAATTTTCTATCTTTTTCCTATTCACAAAAAAGAAATACTTTATTTTTCACTAAATAATTTAAAAATTTTATTAAAATATTTTGAATATTCATAATTAATTGAGGAAAATTTTGTTTTTCAAAAAATGGAAGAATTACAAGAAAAAAGGGAACAAAACATTAAAATGGGAGTTGATATTTATAATTTTTATTTATAATATCAAAACTTTATTTTAATTCTTTAGTAATTTTAGAATTTAGTTTATAATAATACATCCAAAGAGAAAAGCAAACACTATTCAATATTATTTAGTAAATATGTTTTACTTATTTAATCAATACTAAAAAAAAAAATAAATTAAAAAATGAATTTTATAGTTAATCTTAACTTAACAAGAAAAAAAGAGAATATAAAAATATAAATATATTTATCATTTTCATTCATAATTTTATAATTTATTTAAAATAATCAATCGATCCTAAAAGAATGTAAACATTATTCTTTTTTATTTAGTAAATACTTTTTATATATTTTATGAAAATGGACAATTTTAACTAAGAAATAATTAATTTAGTTATTTTTTTAAAAAATAAAATAGTAAAACCAATAGATTTAAATTCTTTTTGTTATTTTTTGAATTTATTCACATTCTTCTATTAAATTTATAAGAATAATTTTAAAACTAAATTTAGTTATTAAAGATATTATTATTTTGGAGTTTATCTTACAAAAGAAATACAAATTTTTAGAAATTAGGAAGTAATTTAATTTATAACATTCAATTTAATGATGTCATAAATATCTAAATAGTAAAAGAATTTAAAAAACAATAAAAGATTAATAATATCTTTAATCATAATTCGCTTTCCTTTGTTTTAAAATATTACTCTTCCTTTATTCATTCTTTTCTGCTTATTTTCTCTCGTATAACCTTGAACTGGTATTTTTGGTCTATCAAATTAAAAAGACTTCTATTTTAAAATTTTGATATGCATCACCACTTTAAAACTAATTACGCAACTTTTTTAGTAATAGTTATATGCAAATATGATGATATTAAGTATTTTTTTAGTTTAAATTAATATTTACTATGTTATAATACTTCTACATTATTTTTAATAGGTCATGCAAATTAATTTACTTGTTACTTAATTTAGAAAAAAATCAGAATTTATCCCTTCATAATATCTAAATAAAATGAAAAATTTTGAATGAATTTTTGATCAATTACTTATATCAGTAAACTATACATTACAAATTTATATTTTATTGTGGGTGATCTATTTTTATATTCTTATACATTTTCATTTTCTTTGGATTAACTAAAACTCATTAAGAAATATTTAAATTCAGATATTATTTATAGATTCATCATAAATTGAATAAAATGTATTTATTTTAATAAAAGTAAATTTTCTATGCTAAAAATAAGAAGTATTTTACTCACTTATTAATTACCACCTTTATTATTCTTAGAAAATTAAAACATATTATAGATTTAGGCTAATTGCTTTCTAAAATACCATTTATTTAAAAAAAATTTATTCACTACCTATGAAGTTAGTTAGCATCAATGTTATGAAAATCGTATTTATTTTGAAAAAATAAATCTTTTTGTGATCAGGATATTTGAAGCTAAGAAAAGATATTCAGATTTTTAGGATTTGCTATTCTGTTTTTGATCGCTCTTTGTTTAATTAAAGTAAGTAAAAAGCAATAATTACCAATATCGTTCACCTTATTTGGTGAGATTTTACAAATATGACTAAAAACACAATGGAAGCGATAAAAATATGAAATATTTTATAAATGATATAATTTAAATTATCTATATTATCTATTCAAATCAAAATAAATGTATCTGATAATGAAAATTATATTTGATAATAAGTATCAACGATAATATTTGACTTATTTTTTAACATTTAAAAATACTTGAAAACTGTAATTCCCTATAAATCTAAATGTTGATAAAAGAAAGCTAATAAATAGATTATGGAGAATGCTATTGGGAAACTTGGTGCTTTTTAATAGTCTAATTTTAATACATTTATAAAATAATAATTTTCTTATTTCTTTAAATGGTATTTGAAATGGAAGTTAAGAGCTACTTATTCAGAGAAAAGATATTATGCTGGTTTATTTAGGTCAGGTTTTGGAATCGTGATTTTTTTATATTAATATATCTTTTATAAGGCAAATATAGAGTTAGAGATGACGTATGTTGAAAAGAAAATTAGAATAGCTATTCATTTATTTTCCACGATACTAAATGACGAGCCTTGTATAAAAGAAAATCATTGCAGATTCACCCAAAATATCTATTTATATTTATTTATTTATAAAATTTATATTTTAATCTTATGAGGTGGTTCATCATTTAATTAATTAACATGCAAATCTTATTTTTTTTTCCAAATGTGATCATAAACTGGTATCTGTTATTCTAGATATCCATGAGTGTTCTTTAAAAACTGCTGGTAAATTTCAAAATTAATAATATTTATCAAAACAAATAATTAAAGCAAAAATAAATAAAGTAAAAAAATTAAGATTTAAGAAATGGCCGAAAATTTCGAATTAGCTGCTGAAGAAATCGCTAACTTCTTCAAGAACAAAGGTGACACCTCTGATGACAACAAGTTAGAATTATACGCCTTATACAAGTAAGGTACCACTGGTGACAACACTACCCCTAAACCCGGTATGTTGGACTTCAAGGGTAAGGCCAAATGGGAAGCCTGGAACAAGAAGAAGGGTGTTGCTCAAAATGAAGCTAAGGCTTAATACGTCGTCCTTGCCAACAAGGTCCTCGCTACCGTTGGAAAGAAGGTCTGAAATAATAATAAAAGTTAAATACCTTGAATAATAATAAAAACTATTTCAAAATCTAATTATTTTATTGTTACCTATTCATATTTTTTGTCTTAGTAAGTTATCTATTATAACTTAAAGCAAGTCTTTATAATTTTCTCCATATATGTTTCTTATAATCATCATTATGATAAAAATCACTATATTATTTTAAATTACATAGTTATCTTTTCATTTTCAAGCAAATATTTTACTAATATTATTTATTTTGAAGTTGTTGAACCAGATGATTTAATTATAAACACAAATTGAGGATTCTAAGATTTTAATTTTGAAAAATGGAAAGCTTTGAGATTCAAATCATAAAATTTTAAAAGCAAAATTAATTCTATGATTACATTTGAATCTATTTTCAGAATATTTCAGTATGGTTTTTTAAAGTTTTAATTTGATCCATAAAAATGATTTTTTTCTATCTAAATTTTCCTTTTTATAGCAAAGGAGATTGCAGGAAATTTTTACTAAGTAGAGAATAGATTGCAAACTTTTTATTGTTTTAATATTAGAAAGTGAATCTTTTAAAATAAATGAATAAAATAGATAACATAAGAAAATGAGTATTTTTGATGAGCATAATTTACCTTTATTTTATGATGAAAAACAGTTTGCATTTATTAAATTTAATTTTTTTCTGTTTAAAATTTAGAATGAAATACAAGTGAGCTGTTGATTATTTGATTAAATGAATGAATAAATGAATTAGTGATCAAAAAACAATTAAATATATATCCAAATCAATTCATTCGATCATTGATAATTCAAATTAATTTGTAAATTTACAAACTTGATTTTGTTCAATATAAATCACCTTTATTTTATAAAGAGCTCTTTAGTTAGATAAAATAAGCAAAATGAAGCAAAAAGGTGTTTTTAATCATCTCTTAAATGAATTTAGCAAGCACGCATACGTTCTTAAAGCTAATGATATTTATCCCGTTCAAAGGGTAAATTTTTAAATATTTTTGATATCACTAAAAAAACATAATTGATGAATATTTTTTTTGATGATGAGGTAATAAATAATAAGTTGATTATTTTAAAAACAGAAAAAGAAAGAAAAGAAGAATAAATATGATGAAAGCTCGGAAGATGATAGTGATAGAGAAGACAGCGAAGAAGAAAAAGGCTTAGATGATGAAAACTATAAAAAATATAAAATATTTGGCTCTGAAGATTTTGATTCCGAAGCATTTTCAATTCACACTTAGACTCCTGAACATTATAAGAAATTTGAGATTTTTTAATCAATATCGCCTAATGAATTCATAGATATTAAAAAAGAATTTGAAATATATGAAGATCTTGAGATGAATGTCAAGCAAGTATTTTAATTTTTGAAAATAAATTTATAAAACTTAAAATGACTTATGTATTATCAAAAGATGATTGGATAACAATGTTTTTAAAGATATATAAATTATTATAATATAGTTTGTAGTGATGATGTGCAATGTAGTACTTAAATCTTAAGAGTATAATATTGATTTGGATGAATATTTAGTGTGTTTTGTAGAAGTTTTTAATTTAATAGATGTAAAAAATCGTGGTAAAATAAGCTTCAAAGAGCTAACCTAGTTTATCATTGAAATACCTGAACTACTTAACAGGGATGAAAATCTGTATGAAACAAAGCTAAACCTATGTGAAAATATAGAAGGATATGAACATAACCCTATAGAGAAAATATACACTTTTAAAGGAACATAGTTTTTTGGGTTCTTAGAAGCAAATATGAAATACTTGAAGTTAATTAATGCTAAAACATTAGTACAAGAATAAGAAATAGAATTTGAAAGTTCAACTTTTACTTGTGCTATCTATGTTAAATTTAAAAATTGCCTTGCTTTGTGCTCTAATGATAAAAACATAAGTTTCTATGATATTGAAAATAAAAAGATTGTAAGAAAATTCCCAGTTCCAGACGCTCAGATTCATATCGAATATAGCGAAGAAAAAAACACTCTATACACAGCAAACTCGTAAGGTATTATTTGCTGCTGGAACGTAGAAAAGATATTTTCTAAATAATTTGAATCTCAATATATCAATAAAAAATCTTTTGAAAAAGCTCTTAAATAAGATCCAATGTAAGTATTAAATTTTAAGACAATAAAAATATTTGAGTTTATAAATTATAAATTTAATAATATGTATTTAATAATACAGCCGTGAATAATTAGATGTTACTTGCATGTTAAATATTGAGAGCTTGGGAGTATTAGCAACAGGTTCCAACGACACTAATATTAGACTTTATGACAATCAAATGGATGAAAGTGATTCAAAAGAATTAAAAACAACATTTAAATTACTATGTGGTCATATCAAAGGAATTAAAGGAATTTGCTATAACGAGGCAAATAAGTACATTGTCAGCTGTTCATTTGATTTCGATGTCCTTGTTTGGAATGCCTACTTAGAGCATCCAGTAGCTAAGTAAATACTCAAATATAATTGATTTAGTATTAATTAAATTGTTTTTAATCTCTCTATAGGCTAAGTGGACATGACGCTCCGTTAATTACTGTTATTACACCTGAATCTCATGCTAATATTGTAATATCTGTTGATGCAAGAGGAGTCGTAAAACTTTGGAATATTTAAGCTTTTTAAGAAATATAAACAATCAACGCAGAAGAAGATTAGTACAGATTACAAGAAAAAAAAGCTAAAAAAAACTAAGCCACTTATCCTTAAGACACTGAAAAAACTAAAAATATGTATAAAAAGTAGGGTACTTTCCACTATAAAGTAGCAGTTTTTAGGGAAAATGAAAATAAAGTAATTTAAAATTAAATTTATTTTTAGGATTAATGAACATTTTTCAAAGCTAATTTTAGGCTCTAAGAAACTTAGCTTTTATGAATTTGACACAAGTTTTGATCCATAACTTGCCGATGATAAGTAAATTTTGTGTTTAGCCTACTCACCTTTCAACTGCGAATTCTATACTGGTGCTGGTAAGAATGTTAGAGTTTGGAATTTTAGAAAAGGAACAGTTCAAAGAGTCTACAAGAATATCACTGAATCAGATATTACAAGCATGGCTCTTGATGCTAATTAAAGAAAAATCTATTTAGGCTAACACGATGGCAAGATTAGGTAACTCTAGGAATATTTTAAAAGCTATCGATTTAAACATTTTTATATTAAAAAAGATGCATAGATTGTTTGACAGGATTCAAAATCAAAGACCTTAACTTTCATTAAAAGGAAATATGCTTCTTGACTATGAGCACTAAGAACTCGTAAATATATTTTTATAATAAATCTTATAATAAAACTTATTATTTTAGGCTGTTGATTTCAGCAGGATGGGACCAAATAATAAGAGTTTTTTGTGATGAGAGAGTTGAAAAAAATGAAGAAAAGCGTAAATCACAAATTATAATATAAATTAATTCATTTTGTTTTTTTTAAACAAAAAAAGCTTGTCTCAGAGCAATAAAAAATGTCTCTAAAAGCGATTTATCTGCAGCAGTTTTTAGTGAGAATTTACTACAAATAGCAACTGTTTCAAGGGACAATTGCATTCGTATATGGGACTTTGAAAAAGGCAATTTTTTATATAAGATAATTATCCCTTAGAGTGTAAACGAAATAGTAATGATAAAGATTCTAGATCCTTTTCCTTTAATTGCTGGTGCAGATAGCAGTGGATTTATATATGTTTGGGGTTTAAAGTAGTCTGATAACTATAATGGAAAGCTTCTCATTAAATGGAAAAACATGTTTACGATTTAGAAGGCAGCTATAATTACTTCGATGGATCACTAAGTAATTGTCAAAGATAATTAAGTCAAGCTTGATCTAATCCTAGGAGATGAAATTGGATACATAAGATTCTTAAATTTAAATGAATTATTAAACGAGTTCTAGATTAAGCCATTTAATTCTCCAGAAGAAAATAGGAATTTAAAGAGAGCTATAGATGTATTATTTGTTATTTCTCAAACCAAAGTTATCATTTAATAATAATTGTTTTATTAATAGTATATTTTTTCAGATTTGGATCAAGAAATACTACAAAGGGAGGAAAAACCTCTTTTATTAGAAAAGAAGGCTAGATAGGTAAAATTAGAATAAACAATTCATTTATATTTAATGCAATTATAATAAGGTTTTATAATGGAAAGCTCATTCTGAATAAATAAAAGTTATCTAAAAAATAAATGAAACAAAAGATATGACATATTTAACAGTAGGTCTTGATAAGTTAGTGAAGCTTTGGAACTAAAAAGGTGAATTGTTAGTTTCTTTTAAATAAGGCTCTACAAATCCTACTAAACTCGAATTCAAAGATAGTTATAAAGATAAAATATCTATTTAAACAGCAGAGGTAAATAAGCACTTTTATTCTATGAAAATTAAAAAATAATATTATAATAATAGGTCAAAAAGCATTATGACACTATTTTACAGACTTAAAATAAACAAAAAAAATAATTAATAATTCCATTTTAAAAACCTGATGAATACGACAGAATGAAGCAGTTAACTAGAGTGGAAAGCTAAGATGTATTTTAAGAACTTCAAGTAAATATAAATAACTGATTTAAATTAAAAAAAAATATAATTGACATATAATTATAAAAAGGAAATTGATAAATACTTAGATAAATAAGAGTAATATAAAAAAAGAAACAATGAAAAATAGTCATGGAGATCAAATATGGACTAAAATAAGTTGAGTGATATTAGAAAATAAAAAGGGAAGATCCAAAAATTCTGATAGAAAATCAATAAAGCTACATTTTTTATTTTGAAAATTAACATATTAAAAGTTATTCTATGATTACATACATGAAAATTCATAGGATAGTGATAATTTTTTTTAAGAAATTCAATAATACATTAAACCTAAATATAAAAATAACTCTCTTAATAAATAATCAATTATAAAATGGGAGTTTCCAAATAATTAAAATAATATATATTTGAAATTTAAAAGTAAGATATATATATAATCTTCTAAAATGCCTCCAAAACACATGGTATCTTTAATTTAGTTTACCTGAAGATTTTGGAAAATAGATTTGATTTAAAAAGGGCTTTGCTTCAAACTTTGTCTGTAAAATGAAAATAAATTGATTCATAGAAGTTAATCTTTTCATCAATTACTCTTTGTTTGTGATTTTAGGCTTTGAAATACAATTTAAATGTAATTTTATCATAAAGTTGAGCTAATATTTCAATTAAAAAATATTTTTGCTAGAATAGTTTTCATGTGCTTTTTTAAACATCCATTTGTTAATTATTTGTTAATCTTTTAATATTTATTTTTATTTTGAAAGTTAATTCTCAAAACAATTTTTTTCCAAAACTAAGCTTATTTTTCAATTTAAAAAATATTAAAATCCAAATAGTTAATAGTTCATTTTTTTTATCAAGTGTATGATAAATTGATAAAAGAAAATATTTTTATTGATTATTTGTTATTTAAATTATTCCTCTCTTTTTAGTATTTATTTTTAAAGTTTAGCTCAAAAATATTTTTTTAGAACAAAAATCAAGCCTAACACAAACAGTTTTTCATTTGTCTGAAAAATTTAAAAAGAATGTTTGTTTATTGGCTATTTTTCATTTAAGATATCACATAATTATTAATTTTAAAATAAAAACTAAAATTAGTTTATTTTTTGGATAAAACATAAATTGTTTATTTCTCACAAATAATAGATATTTTTATTTTATTTATTATTATTTAATATCTTCTAATTTTAAATTTGAGAGAACATTTGAGTTTTATGTTTAAGAGCATTTTATAAGGATTAATAGAGATGCAAGTGATAAAAATAAATGATAGATTAATGATTGTTTACTCTAACAAATAACAAGAGAAAAGAAACAAATTAATAAAATGAATGTCAAAAGGCATAAAAAATTTGGAATGTAATTAGTATCATAGTAATATGAAATTCTATTAGCAGTTTATAATTAAATAAAAATATTTATGTATGATTAATTGTTAATTAACAAATTATCAAATTATTTAGTAAAAGAATCCTTTTGTTTTGACAGTTTAAGTTATTAAAGTAGAAGGAATTTAGGAAGAATGGAAGAGAAGCTTAGATTATTTATAGCTGATCACCCATTCTTCAAAGGCATTTCTTAATCAGAGCGACTGATTAGTGAAGTGGTAAAAAACTCAAAAATAAAGAAAATGGAATAATACAGGATATTGATCAATCATAGCGAGCCTTTGTAGTACATTTATTTTATACTGAGTGGTTAGATATCTATTTTCGTTAAAAAGTAATAAATGGAGTTAGAATATGAGAAATAGCTGAGAGTACATTTCGAAGAAACTAAAAAAAAATATGAATATTAATAATAATTTGAAAGTGAAAATAAAGTTTTGTTAAAGAAGGCTGAGATCAAGTTTAAGAATGCCTTTAAGTTAGTAGATAGAAATGAAAAATAATATGATGATCCTATTTACGCTAGGTCATTTCCTAATTTCGAATAAGAGTACTAAACTAATTTGTTTAAATTATTTCCCCTAAAGAGAGTTTTAACTCTGAATTAAGGATAGATTGTTGGGGAAATTCAAAATGACAACAGCTTGGGTAATGCTTAGGAACAAATTAGCAACATAGCTGCAATATCTTAAACTAAAGTGATTTTAGCTTAAATACCCATCGATTATATCAATACTTTAGCACTCCCAAATAAGTATAATATAATTTCATCTGCTTTTTAGGAAAACTTTGGGAATATTTTTTAGAATGACTTGCCTTTAATTTGCCAATTTTTTGAGAAACATGTACTAAAAAAAGGTTAGTTAATATTTACAAGCAAAGAAAACACTGAAAAAATCTATGTTGTTGGCGATGGCTAAGTTGAGCTATGTGTTCAATAAAATCGAAATTTATTAAAAAGACTTACTCTTTTGTTTTAAAACGATATGTTCGGTTATGAGAATTTCATTTTTGAAAGAAGCTATCAGGCAATTAGCTTTTAAGAAGACACTCTCCTCTATTCTATTGAAAAATAGCTCTTTTTCGAGCTAATTGAAAACAAAGTTTTCTTTTCTCAAATTAGTGCAAAAGGAGATGAAAAAATAAATAGACTGTTTTATGTTCTAATGTCAAATTCTTATTCAAAAGATGAAATTATAGGAAAAATAGAAAAAAATTAAGAGGCTGATAAGGATAAAAAACTTAGTCTTACTTCAACAGATCCGGCTAAATTGAAATAGTCTATCTAAATGATCTCAGATAAAAAAAAATATTACAACGTTTAAGTGAACAAGTTTGAATTTTTAGAAGGAAACCCTACAACAAACGATCTTAATAAATAAATAATTATTTAAGGATAGGTTAATACCTAGCCTAATTAAGAAAAAAAAACATCTTAAATTTAGCTTTTGAGTGATAAAAAAGATAATAGCAGAAGCCCTAATAGGGTGAATAATTCTAAAAGCCCTCAGAGATTTACTTAAGATTAAACTGATACTTTTTTTGAAAATGAATAGAAAGAATAAAATGAGCCTGATTAATAAATAATAAATTAAAATAGCTAACCTTCAAGAATTGTTTCAAGTGGAGAAAAATATAAAAAATATAAATTTGGATTTGGAATTTAAAAAAAGAAAGAAAACTTAACTTTGCCTTCCATTTCTTGCAGTTAATATGCAGCTGAAAATAAAAAAAAGAGAGATCCCACTCCCAATACGATTGCTTTGGAGGAAAATGTTTAATTTTCAAACTAGAAAATAAAAGAAGCTTAAATGGCTTTAGAAGAAATATTACTTTTAAATTAGAAAGGAAGCCTTTCAGTTACATCGTTTGAAAGTAAAGATACATAATTGGTAATTTAAAAAGCACTCGAAACAAATAAAAAAATCTCAAATGAATTGGTTAAACCTGCTCCTAATTAGCTCAAAAATAACTCATGTTTCCTTTAGGATCTAAGCTAGCAAGAAAACTTTAAAGAAATACAAGAAAAAGTTAAATAAGCTCTATTAAGAAAGAAAAAGTCCCCATCACCACCACAAAGAGCTAAAAATAAAGATTCAATAAATTACATCATCCAAAGCAGACTCAGAAAAATAAAATCAAGACATCACTCAATAGAAAACATAAATTCTAATTCTCTGTATTGACATTTAGATTTAATTTTAATACAATATTAATATTTTATTAATTTTTAACAATATTTTTATTACAAAGACTTTTAAATTTTAAAAATGGAAATTTTAAAGCTAAACATTTATTTATCTATGGCTTTGGGAAAGAGATTTTAATTTATTAGATATTTTTTGAAAATAAGACAAACTCAAATTGAAAGTTAAGGAAATAATTTCAAAATATTCACTCTAATACATACAATATTTGACAACTTTATTTGCAATTTAGCTTATTTAAAAATTTTTTTTCAAATTATTTTTTTTGAAAAGTTTAAAATATCTAATGTGAGTTCAGTTGCTTTAAATTATTTATTTTGATAAGAAAAAATTTATTATAAAAATAAAATTTATTTTAATATTAATTTGATTTTAATAATAAAATTAGTGTTATAACGAACAGCAAAATTAAAAAATCGGTTGTTCCTCTTGATATTTAATTTTAAATGGAAAAAAGTAAATAGTAGGGATTACCTAAAGAAGAGACTAGCAATAGGAGGGTTAAAACAGAATTTTCTTTGAATATAACTGATCAAATGAGAGCTATTACTCCTCTTCTTAGCAATAAATCTTCAGAATAGAATTTATTAGATTTAGAATTTAATTTTTAGAATGAAACATTAAAAAATCTCCAATAAAAGCAGTAAAAAGATTTAAAATATTAAAATTCCTAGCTTTAATAAGACAATACAAGTTAATTAGATGAAGAAAATTAAAATTAATATGATTCTTAGTTAGGATCTTACAATCTCATTAAAATGGGTAAAAAAAGAAAGCAGTTAAAATATTTATCAAACAAAAAATAAGATATTGACTTGCTAAGATAATCTTCTGAATTGAGAAATATAGACTAATATGGTATATCTTTACTTTCTAAGTCACAGACAAGCGAATAAAAACCATTGAAAAGTGAGTAAAGTATGGCCAGAGAAAAACAAAAGGAAGTTCAAAATAACAACTAAGCAAACTTGAATTTTGTAATAAATGGTGAATCGAAGCTGATAAAAGATAAAATGAGTACACAACCTATCTCTGTTTCAAATAATAAAAAACTAAATTAAACAATAGAGTTTCATCGCAGTGCTAATACTAAAGGATAAACTATTTAAACAATTGAAACCAAGAAATACTCCGAAACATTAACGCCAAATCCACCTTCAACTTATTGCAACACAATAGACTAATTAATTCTTTTTGAATAGAGAAGCACTTCATAAATTTTAAATCACAAGACCACTATGCCGTTGATGGATAAAGTTTATTATCCTAACTCTTAATTATCTTCTAATGTGAAAAACAGATCTCTCACTATTGAAGATCCCGTTAAATCTCGAAATAGATTGAATGTGACTGAAATAATCGATATAAAATAAAATCATAGCTTTCAAAATAAAAGAATAAAAACTAGTTTAAGTCCTTTAAACAAAGTAACTAAAGAAAATTTAAAAACTGAATAGTCATTATTAGATTAATCTTCTATAATGTACGAAGATCATCCAGTTATCCACTAAACTAAAAAGAAATTAAGCAAATTACCTGAGATTCTCAAACACAAAGCCTACATCTAAAAGAAACTGAAAAGGTAGTATATCAGATCTAATGAAGTGCAACACAAGTTTTAAGTTGCAGAATTTAATAAACATTTATAAATTTATTAAGAAAATTACAATGAAGAAGAAAAAGTTGCTAGGCAAAAATCTGCCAACTTGAAGAAAATTGAAAAAACTAGAAATAACAGTATGAACATAATTTAATAAAACAACGAAAAAAAAATATTTTCCTTAAGCTAACCTCCTTAAGAGAGGAGCTAATCAAACTAATCAAATACTTAATTATCAAAATAAGTAAAGATAAATCCTGGTTAAATTGAAATAAAAATGGTCACTATCGACAACTAATAAGATCAAGAAAGATTGAATACACAATTTAAGTAGTATTTAGAAAGGAAATAATCTTTTAATAAGCTTAGAAAAAAAAGTAAAAATAACCTAGTTAGCTTTAATACTCTTAACGACCAAGAATTAAATGAATAGCTTTATAACACTTTATACATTAAAAAGATAATGTGCAATTCTCCAAAAAGCAAAAAATCATAAGACAATAAGATTAATATAAAAAACAAATAAACTGAAAATATTATTTTCCAAACCCCAAAGAAAAGCGAATAATCAAGCTAAAAGGAAATAGAAATTAATATTTTAAATAACATTTCAAGTAATTCTAATATTTAAGCAGAGAGTTCCAAAGAAATACCTATTACTCCAAACTAAATGAATAAGAGCTAGTCTTAATGTAGTTTTGCTTATGGATCTCCTATCAAGCATAGCACTTCTTAACTTAATTAAGAATAAAATAAGCTAATTTTATTAAATAAAAATAATAATATTGCTGCAACTAGTTTTTATACATAATCAAAATCTTCTATTGGTGAAAGCTCTTCTATTTAAAATAATGAAAAAATAAATTAATTGAAGCAGCCAGATATTAATTAAATAGCTGATAGTAATCAATTAAGGTAGTCTTCAATAAAAATAGGCTAGAGCCAAAAAACAAAATAAATAAGTGAGTAAGAAACAAAAGATTTATCTCATTTAAACACTCTAAAATAATTAGAAATATAGAGGCTAACAGAAACTCATTTTTCCTTTTAAGACTGAATTTATTTGTAGACTTGGACTTAATTAATTAATTAAAAATGAATTTCTTTTAATGAATTTTAAATATAATTAAGTCATATTAATTTATAAGATTTCTAATTGTTTGAAATTATTAATATTTAGTAAGCAATAAATAAATTGATTTTAAAAACTCATTTTCCTTCTTTGAGAGTTTAATGAATTAAATACATATTTACATATACATTCATGATTTAAACAATAAATAGAAATGTGATTTATTTATTTAATTAGTAAAAAAAATAATAGAAAAATATATAATTTATTAATAAAATTAGAATCAAGTGATTTTATTTCTTGATTTTTTGTATTGAAATATCTTTCATAAATTAAACTGAAGTAAATTAGTAAGTATTATTTTTTTAAATAATTGTTTATAGTATCCTAAAAAATGACATCATCATAAATAAATTGCTAATATTTGTTACAGATTAATTTTGTAAATAAACAGAATTCTTTTTGTATTTAATTGACAATTTTTTATAAAGCTGATGTTCTAAACTAATAAAAACGTATTTAAAGAAACAAACAAGCAATAATTATATATATATATATATATATACATTAGTATAGATAGATAGACTTTTCATACGTATTATTTTTGAATATTTGCAAGAAAATAAAAATAAATCAAAAAAGTTAATTAATTATTAACAAAATAAGTAAATTTATTTGGATTAATTTGTATTATATATTTCATAGATTAATAAAGTACGATATCAGTTAATTATAAAATTTAAATTAAGAATTTTTTTTTCAGAGTCTGGGAATAGGAGTTTTTGTATTTTAAGTTGTTTAATTTTCAGAAACCGACTTCATGGGTCTGTGGGCTATTTATTAGAATTCCATAGCAGATACTATAGGGTAGCTCGCCCAAATGTTAATAATATAATCGTTGATTGTATTCCAGAATTTTCCGTAGCCGACTTAATATTCTAGGATTCCACAGTTAAGCTATTAGAGGGGATAGCTTATACCTATACCAAATATTCCATCACGAAGAATAGAAGTGAGGGGATCATGAGTTAAGTTTTAATCAAAATAGTCTTCTATTTAAATTGTGTTGTTAGGCTCAAATCCTATGGCGAAGACAAGATGAGAACATTTTGGGAGGATCTTTTTTAAATTTTGTTCGTCTGATTTAAAAAAGTGTATTGTTTTTTTATATTAACCTTGTACTAAGTCAGTAGTAAGTTTTTTAGTAAATTCTGCTACCTAACCTTTCAAGCCAGTATTATCAAAGAGGGTGCTTTTCTAGTTATTTAAAGTTATAGGCTGGGCATATTTATAAGGAGCATTTATAAACTAGCAAACTGTTAAACCAGCCTATAGCAAATGCATAGTGGCTAAAGCAGCTGTGTGTGAAGAACCAATTACAGCTACTTTCTTCATTCCCTTGGATATCTTTTTTAAGCGCTATTCATCTACGATTTCTTCTACTGGAACTATTTTTATATGTTAGCTTTCCTTTTTAGGTAAATCAACTGTTCTTGATTTAACACCCACACTTAAGATAATTCTGTTTGAAAAAGCATTATCTCCATTTTCAAGTAAAAGAGCCCATCCAAGATTTGTGCGTGAAATTTTTTTTACAATGCTCCTCTAAGAACAGACAATCTTCAAAAAACGTTCAGTGATATATTGCATAGGCTCGGCAGCAACTTCTAGAGCACAAGTAGCTTTCAAAGGCATTGCATCTATATCAAATTTAGGAATATTTTGACTATCTAGTTTGTTAAGTATCTTAAAAATCTCCTAGTTTACTTTGATGTAGCTCTCTACAGATGTGTTTCCTGGTACTCCAGCCCATTCTCTACCAAAGGCTCCTACTTAGAACTGAGGGTCAATCCATAAAATTTTTTTAGGATTTACATTTCTCTCCAAAATTTTAGCAATAGCGCAGATACCTGCTGGACCAGCACCTACCACACAGTACTCATATAGAGATTCTTATAAATTAGAAGAAGGTAATTATTGATTTTGACTCATATTGTTAAACTTTTAGCTTATTCTTTATTATTTGAAGCTTAAGACTTTTTATTTAATATTATTAATTATTTATTAAATTCTTTTAATAAAAATTGACTATAAATACACAAACACTTGATCAATAATTATTGTTTTTTGATTACTTTTAATTAAAATTGTTCGAACTTCTTACACGGATACCTTCAGAATATATAATCAATCTATTTTAAATATTGTCTGTTTTATTAATATTCAAACGCACTTTGAAAGAACAGTAAAAGACAAACAATTTTACTATCTAACTATTCTTTTCTTTTAATTAATAAACTTTCACACTTTTTTACTAATACATTATGATCTTATTCATGAAATATCTATAATAAGTCACTCGAATCTACTCTACTAAATAAAATTAATTATTACATAATATTTGTTCGATTTAGACAATAAATATTGTACTTTTCTTTTGTTTAAAAATCAAATTTATTATTTAATCTAATTTTTAGTATTTCTTAATCAATAGTAAAATATGTGCATTTATTTTGAAAAAGAATTCCTTTAAAATAATTCCAAAAATTGATTGATTTATTGATTGTTAATGATCTAATTTCCTTATAATTTCATTTTAATTAAAAATTTTTATTTTTATTTACAAAAAAGGTGATTATCAGTATAATATTTAAGAATTTGCTTATTTAAATGCTCTTGACTATTTTTGTGGACAGATTAGAATTAATTTTTAAATTTATATAAATGTAACAACTTATAATATACTTAAATAGGTTTCTAGCTTTATAAAACTTCAATGAATTAAATATGTTTCATATGCTAACTAATTCATAAATTTATTATTATTATTATTATTATTTATTAATAGTAAGAATAGTAAAAAATACCACTAAAGATATAATATTAAATAAAAATGTGAGATAGGTTACAAAATGAAATATTCATTTTATCTTTTATAGTTTTTTTGAATTTTTTTATTCATCTGCTTATTTTAACCATTTTCTTTGTTTTTTTTGATTGCAATACCAATATTGAGTGTATATATTATTTTAAAATGTATTAAGGGTGAGAATATTCAAATATCTAAGGAATTAATATATTTTTTGTGTTTTATTAAGCATAAATAAATATTATTAACTATTCAAATAATTTTTGGTTTACTCCAACCCAAGAAATAGAAAATAGAGACTATTTAAAGGTAAGTAGAATATTCTTATTTGATTGACACTACTCACCAATAATTTTTATTAATTTAATAAGGATCTCAAGTTAAAAGTTAATTAAATAATAGGATAAGAAAGCAAGCAAGACATGTTTTGAATTTTACCTTTTTTTAAACTAATTACATCTTATATTTACCTCAGTAAAAAAAATATAATTAATAGATTCAATTTATTTTTGACTTAGCAAATTTCATGAAAAATTTATTTCGAAGTAAGGAAAATTGAATATTTTTAAATTTTCTTTAAGTTAATTAGATATCACTTTAAACTAAGCAAACTTTAGATCTCTCTTAAAAATAAAAAAGATTATATAAAATGATAGAAAGAAACAAGTAATAATACGCAACACTCTTAGAAAGTAAGGAATTTTTATTTTTTGGTTATTCCAAAATTATTTTTTTTCAAGTTATTAATTTTTAAAGAAAGATTGATTTATTTACTAATTTTCTTTGTTTATTTTATTATTGCAAAAATTAAAAAATATTGGCAACTGTGAGATTCGAACTCACGCGGATTACATCCAGGCGATCTTAAGTCGTCCCCCTTAACCAACTCGGGCAAATTGCCTTGATGCAAATAGTGATTACCACTATCAGATATTTTAAAATTTTTATAAATAAAATGTTTTAAAATTAATTTTTATTTATTTATGTATTTTTGTTTAAAAATTAATAAACTCAATCAATGAATAATTTTTTCTCCTAAATTATTTTATAATTTTGTATATACTTTTAAAGTATTACCCATTAATTTTTTTATTATTTAAATAATTTAAGTCAGCATTTTTATTTTAATGACTTACGCCACAACAATTATTCATATAATAATATCTTGATTTCATTTTAGCAACATAATACAATTTTAACTTAAAATTAAGGTTTGATATTTACAAAGTAAGGAAAAATCGAAAGCATATGCTTTATGGCTATTTAATTTTTACTAATTTTGATGATGATTTTCCATTCCTTAAAATATTAGATTAGATGTAAATATTAATTTACTGAAATTTATATTTCTTAGCAGATGATTTTACTATCAAGTAAATAATTTTAAATTACACATTTTATTTTTAAGCCTAATTTAATGATCTAAAAATAAAAAAAATCATTTTTGAACTATTTTTAAATTTTTTATAAAAGTGTATGTAACTTTTACTAACAAACAATTTTGCTATCAAGCTAACAATTTTAAATCATAAATTTGATTTTTAAGCTTTTTTTAATAATTACAAGCTATCTAGAAAATCAAAAATCCTGATTTGAAACTATGAAATACTTATAATCTTTTATAAAATCGTACTTGTATGTAAGTTAAGCTTTTTGTAAATGAAAACTTAAGATACACTCTTTTGTAGTTTTTATCTGAATAAAGATAATTAATAAAAATTTAGCATTAAAAATACATCTTAAAATTATCTTACTTGCGAATTAATCAATTAAATTTCTTAAAAATAATAGTTCGTATTATAATAAATAAAAAACAAAAATTAAATATTAACCAGACTAAAAAACAACATGAGGTAAATAAATATAGACTAAAATATAAATAACTTTAAAAAAAATCCATAACTAAAACTGAAGATATAAGATTTCTATGTAAAAAGTATTACAGAATTAATCTAGCCAGTCCAATTATCTATAAAACCTGCTGCGTTCTTAATTATTATTTGCAAATTAATTGAGCTATCCTTTTTACTTAAGTAGAATTATTTGGAAGTAAGTTCCAGCAAAGGTTAAATAGAATACTAATAAAGGATAGAAATATTTGCTAAATATTTATAACAGACCCAAGTAGTCTATTATTTTGCAGACAATTTCTTACAAATTGATTTTTATACGATATTTAGTATCTCGTTTCTACTGATTAATTGCTATATGATCACTTGTTTTATCATTGAATTCCTTTTTTATATAGCCAAAAATAAATATTCTAAATATTTATGGAATTATCCTTTAAGATTTTTTATAACTATTTACAATTATGGATTATGCTAGGTTATAATAGGACTTTCTTTACATCTTTTGCAGATCAAAAGCAAGGCTGATGAATTAACTTCAGTTTACTATATCAATACAGCATTGACTATAATAATTGGTATGCATAATTATATAAAATACAAAATTATATTTATTATTCTTTTACATAATAATACCTTGTTTTTAATTAGTACCAAGTTCTTTATTGATAAAAACTAAAAAGAATTACTCTCTTGAAAATTCAATTTACTTACAATCATTTATTGAATCGAATTTTAACTTCTTTTTTTTAATTAATTAGGGATTATGAGTGAAGTCCATGATTTTTCTTACAGTTTAATTGGTAATAGTAAATTACTTAAAATACCTTCTTTTACTAATATAATCAGATTTATTCTGCTCATCATTTACATATTTCTTTCTCATTTTTGTAGATACAAAAACTTGGTTGTCTTCTCTTTATTCTATTCTATATTACAGATTATAGTAGCATTTAAATATGACCTATATATATCAAGAACTATAAATCAGATTAGTTTTGCTATGTGTTTCTTTAAATTTTCTTCATCTGCTCTGGTTTTTGCATAGATTTTTTTCATATCTGGCTTAGACCTAACTTTACTTGCAATTATAGTGGTTCCTATTTCTATTAAATTAGCTTATAAAATTAAAAACAGCTAGTACCAAAAAAATTTTGATGATTTTTTTTAAATGAATTACATTTCTAACTGCTCTTTTAGCTAGCTAATCAATACCATAAGATCAATTATTAAAGAATTAAATAATTTTTAAAGCCATTATTTACTTAATGCTTAAGGGGTTTTATATGAAAATTTAATCACTTTACACAGATAAAATTGCACGATTGATTCTCAAACATGCTTTTGCAGGTTTTAAAAAAATAATGTAAATTTATTAATTTAAGCATATTTTCTACTAAATTTTTGCATCATATTTAAAATAGTATTAATATTTTTATTTATTTAAATTTAAAAAGAAAACAAATGATTTGCTTTACGTTGAAGAAGTTTCTGAATTGCATGAGAGAAGAGAATAAGTGTAAAATATTGTATTTGCTCTGATTAGATAGTACCTCTTACAATAAGAAAAAAAATTATCAATTTCATAAATGATTTCTTTATACTTTTATTTGATTCATTTTGTATTTGAAATTCTTAATGATCCTATTAAAATTAATATTGAAATAAATAAATTGCATTCAATTTATTATTCAAAAATGAGCTGGCTCCAAAAATTTTATTTTTTTAAGATCAAAGAAGAAATTCATAGAAAGCTTGATGAAAATTATCAAGGTTAATAATCGTTAAATGGAAATATGATTGGAGTTATTTTATTTGATGAGTAGATGGCTAGCCTTAAATTAAAGCTCAAAAATTAACTTTTAGCCACAGGAATATTTTACGACTACTTGCAAAGCGATTATATTAATTTAAATTAAATCTAGATGTAATCTAATGGATTGCACACAAATTTACTAGAATTAGAATAAATTATTATTAATTAATTCTAAATTAATCCACAAAATATAGATCTACAGTACTTAACTTCTGTTTTTGTCTAAGTGCTTGATATACAAAACAGAAAAGTATCTGACTTCATTAAGCAGGCTCTTTCTAGTACTAAATAGAAAACTACAATAAATAAGAAGATCAAATTTTTTGGATTTCAAAAAGATTTTTTCGATGAAGATTCTTGCATGGTTTATTGCTCTCTGATAGGCAGTAGCTATAAAATCGATAAAGTGTCTGCTAAATTTAAAAAAATTTTTAAGTACAATAAGGATTAAGTAGTAGGAAAACCATTAAGTATCATACTTCCAAGAATCATCAAAGACAAACATAGTGAAATCATAGACTTTTGTATCAAATACAACCCAAGCAAGTTACAATAATAAAGTAATTTTATTGACTTTATTTATTTTAATTATAAATCTTATTTTAACATAATAATTACAGGAGAAAGATTTTCATTTGGAGTTGATGAAAAGGGTTTTGTTTTTCCTCTTACAATAAAGCTTAAATTTGATAATCTTGATAATGATTTCGGTGCTTGCGCGCTAGTATCAAAAATAAAGCAATAAAAATAATATATACTTTTCACAGACGATGGAACAATCACAGATTTTTCATAGAAAATTTATATGGATTTATTTTAAAATAATTAAAAAAACAAATAAAGTAAAATTTTTTAGAAAATCCTTTGTTTACTTTTATTTTTCTAAATTTAAATAGTTAAACTTAAAAATAAACTTTAATTATGAAAAAATATTTAAAAATTTTTATGTTTAAAATATTTATTTATGAAAATAGATTAAGAAATTAAAATTGATGAAATTATTCCTTAGATAAGCAGTATCATCTAAGGTGGTCTCTATTAGACTTAATTTTGCTGTCCCCTAATATTTTAAAAATAAATTAATTAAAATTTTGAACAGAGTACAATAAATAATGCTTTAATTAATACAAATATTCAAAGATAGTATAGCTTTAAGGATAGCGTATTTATAATTTATTTCATCGTTGGCTAAATAAAAACAGAATTAAAAACAAATATCAACTTTGTAGAAATATATTAATATGAAAAAGAAGAAGATGAAAAAAGGAAAATCTAAATAATTAATGATTTAAACAGGATAAAAATAATTGAAAAAAAATAGCTTGAAAACACATTTTAAAATTTTGATAATACAGATTTTAAAAAAAATGCTGACTAAGATTCTTATTTAGAAGATGGTTAAGTTTAGAATACCTTTTTGTAAAACAATTTTTAGAGAAGAGATAAGAAAGGAACAGTAAAATTTTCTTTAATATAGTTACAAAAACAAGATAGCTTCACAATAGATTTATCTTCAACTAAGCACGCACAAGAAAGTGTAAGATTCCTTGACTAAAATAGTTCTAGAAGCGATATTTAAGAAAACTTTTAAAGCGCTTTTGCTAGTTTATCTGATCGTAACTTGTGTACTTTGAATAATTTTGAAAGCCCTAAAAAGCTAAATATTTAACATATTTAGCTTCAAAAGAATAATAACTCTCAAATGAATTCTGAGCAATTTGAAAATACACATTTTCCTGACAAAAATGACACAATTTAAAAATAGATTTAAAGAAAAGCGGATTTACCTTAAATTTCAACATTTTTCAATTATTTTGAGGATAACACTTCATTTATGAACAGCAATAATAACTATCTTGGAAATCATTCTAGCAAAAAATAAATTATAAATATCAAAGAGGAAAGTGAAGACGAAAACTTAAAAGAAGATCAAATAAATGAAATAGCAAGTGTAAATTCTAGTAAATATAGCTCAGACGAACTTGTCAAACGCTAAATAATAAAGAGAATAACTAATAATAAAATAAATGGAGGATAAAGAATTATGATTTTTTTAGGAATTTTTTCATTTCTAATTTTATGTTTTATAACAATGCTTATGCATTAAATTAACATCAAAAGTTTAGAAAACTATTAGAGCTCTTTTTCTTAGATTGATGAAGCACAAAACTTGTATGCTGATGTCCTTTAAATTCTCAGCTTATCTAATTATAGAAGTGTTTTATCTACTAAATAATATCATTTTGGTTCAAAGGCAGAAATAAAGAAAGAGAAGAATAATATTAAATAATACGAGTTTAACAATGTTAGAGAAGATTTTAGAGAGAACTTCAAAAGTTTAGTTTTGAGAGTAAATTAAAATGGAATTCATCATAAATTATACGATGACAAATTTAATGTGACTAAGTATACAGTTGATTTTCCAGATGAGGACTTGAATTCTGAAGTAATGATCTAGAATCTACAGTATACAATTTCGGAATATTTTTATGCTATTGTTTAGTATATTATTAAATTTACACCTACTGAAGACAATTTTATTTGGGAAAATTTGAATCTCTTTAGAGAAAAAATGTAAAATTTACAAAATACTATTCAAGATGTTATTCAAATGCAATTTGATAACATGGAAAATATTCAAAAGTTAATTTTGATTATTTTTTTTGTTACTAATTTCATTTTAGGCCTAATAATTATCATTTTGAGTTTAGTTATTTAGAAATCTAAAGAAAATATACTAAAGATAGCTGGGTCTTTCTAACCTAAATGCCTTGAGAAATAAATCTAAATTATTGAACTCAGCTTGTTAAAGTTGGAAGCAATACAAAATTCTAGCGATTAAGATGATTTAAATAATTCTAAAGCCGTTTAAGGTTTACTCAAGAATTAGCACAAAAAGATTTACTTGAGAAATATAATTGAATAAATAGAAGAGCTAAATGAAGTTTAAGAATAGCTAACTAACAAACCTTAACAAAACAATATTTAATAAAGCTATTAAAATAAATTTATCATCAGACTTCCGAATAAAAGAAACAGATCTATCGCATCATTTAATTCTCTTTAAAAAATAAATTGGATTATTGTTCTTTCTAGCTTTTTAGCTTTTATAATCCTATTAATTTAACCTGCTATAAATATAATAATATCATAACCTTACCTTAAAGAAGCTAATACTATGGTTAAAGAAAGAATCTTTCTAATAGATATTAATGGTTAAATGGTTGAAAATCTTTCTGCCCATTATTCAAACATATATATGTTTACTGTAGATGATAAAGATCCATCAGAAAGCTATTACTTTGAGTACTTGGTTAATATTACAAACTAAAATTAATAAAAAGTACAAAAGTTATCAGAATTTTAAAATTCGATTGACATAAAAAGATACAATCAATATAGGTTTGATTAGGTGTATAGAAATATCATGAATGGAAACATCTGTTAAGTGAGGTAAATGTATCCTAACTTTTTTAATTCAAATATTACACACGAATCTTGCAATACCCTATTCAATGGAATCCTTTAAAGAGGTTTAATAATCTCATTCAAAACAGTTTTTGAAACTTTGAAAATGTTAGTAGATATCTATTAAACCGATGAAGATGATTTTGATGACGCTTTTGAAAATTTTTTAGAAAAGTATTCACTAATATAATTGAATACATTCTGTAAAATTTTAGGTGAAATTGTAAATGCAGTCAGATTATTCTAAGACACATAATCTTAAAATTTTCATTAACATATTGAAACACAGTTTAGCATCCTATATTATTATTAACTAATTACAATTTTGCTTATTTTTGGTGTGGGATGGAGTAAACTATTTAAATATTTAGATAATCAGCTTTCTCAGGTTAAAAATATATTCACTCTTTTTCACATCAATTTATTATATGAAAATTAATTTTTTTTAAAATATGTCTAAAAGAGATCAACAAATATATTTAAAAAATGACTATCGTACCTTTTTACATCAAAATTTATTTTGTGGATTGTATATAAATTTAATTTAGTTATTATTCTATTTAAAAATTAGTTAGCTTAAATTATTTTTTTAACAATTTTTATTATAAATTAGATTTCTTAAAATATATTTAATGTAGTAAAATATACATTTATAAAAATATTTTAATTTATAAAATAATCATAACTTGTATTATTTACTTTTTAAATTAATCACAAACTCACAAAAACTCTTGATAATCAAAAAGATGTTTAAAAGATTTGAGATTTATGAAAATTGGTTGAGTTACTCATCATTTATTATTTATTTTTTAAACCAAAAAAGTGTACAAAATTTATATGTGGAAAATTGATTAAGAAAAATATCTTTATTTCTTTTTGGTTTGTTTATTTGTTTGCATTAATCAAATAGATTATTTTACCTTATTTTTAATTGTAATCATTATTTAATTGAGTAAATTAAATATTAATATTGATTGGTTGTAAAAATTATAAATTTCATTGTATCCAATTAAAATTTTGCTTCTAACAACAATTATTATTAATTATTAGATAAAAAAATATTGTTTTCTTAAAAAGATGAGATAAAATAAGTTAAATTTAAAAAAGGAAAGAATTGAAAAATAAAAACTTGGAAAATCGATATGGGATTTCTATTTTAGAAGCGTATCTAGGTTTATATAACCAGCTAATTTATCATTTAAATTTGCTGCGTTCTTAATTTTCATTAACAGACTTATAGAACTATCTTTTTTGCTTAAACAGAAATCTATTTAGGTAAGCCCAAACTAAGATACTAGCAAATACTAATAGAGAGTTGAAGTATTAATTTAATATTTGAGAGAGATAAGTGTGGTCTATTATTTTCAAGATAACTTCCCAGATATTGATACTAAAATAATATTCACAATTCTTTTTCTGCTTATCAATTCCTATATCATCGCTTCTTTAATTATTGAATTTCTCTATTATTTAGCGAAGAATAAATATTCTGATTTTTTATGGAATCATCCTATCAAATTGGTTCTAGTTATTTATAATCATGGTTTATTCTAAATTATAGTTGGATTTTCTTTACATCTTTTAAAGTAAAAAGAATATGATGAGAAGGCTGATAAACTTACTTCTGTTTATTATATCAACCTTATTTTGGCTTTAATTATTGGTAATAATTTAAGATAAAAAGCTTAACATTTATTTATATTTATTGAATGTGAAAATTATTTTGACAACACCGCATATTTTTCATAAAATTAATAACCAAAAAGTGTTTGGGTGAAATAATCTGAAATTCCATAAAATCAATTAATTAATTTTTTTTTTTTGATAACTAATTATTTTTTTAATTAATAATGACTAAAAAATATTTAGGGTTTTTAATTGAGGTCCATGATTTTTCTTATAGCTTGATTGGCAACAATCAAATATTAAAAATTCCTTCTATTGCTAATCTGATAAGATTTAATTTACTTATAATTTATATATTCCTATCTTATTTCTGTGGTTATAAGGGTTTTGTTACTTTCTCTGTTATTTACTCAATCGCAGAGTTTATAATATCTTTTAAATATAATCAATACATATCAAGAACAATAAATGATATTAACTTTGTAATGTGCTCTTGTTAATTAATTGTAGTTTTTTTGATATTTATTTAGATGCTTTTAGATTTAAACTCAGACTTAATTATACTTGTTATTGTAACAATCCCTATTTCAATAAAATTAGCTTACAAAATTAAAAATGACTAGAACCAAAAAAACCTTAATTATTTATTTTAGACAAATTACATATCAAATTGCTCTTTGAGTTAGCTAATCAATACCATAAGATCAATCATTGACGAATTAAATAATTTTTAAAGTCACTACTTGTTTAAAGCTTAAGGAGTCTTGTACGAAAATTTAATTAATTTACACAAATAGAGCTGCAATCTTGATACTTATAGATGCTTTTGCTCATCTAAAAAAGATATTGTAAATTTTTAAATCAATCAAAAACATTTTTTTTCTTTCAAATAAAATAACTAAAAATACATTTTTTAAAAAACTTTAAAATATTACAAGTTGATAATATTAATTTTCATAAAAAGAGATCAAATAGTTTACAGTATGTTGAAGAAGTGTCTGAATTGCATGAGAGAAGAGAGTAGATTTAAAATGTTGTATTTAGTCTTATTAAATAATATAACTAACAATCTGAAAAAAAATTATCAACTTCATAAATAATTTCTTTACAATTTTATTTGATCCATTTTGTCTTTGAGGTTCTCAATGATCCTATAAAAATAAATATTGAAATAAATAAACTGTATTCAATTTACTATTTAAAAATGAACTGGCTTCAAAAATTTTATTTTTTCAAGCTAAAAGAAGAAATTAGCTTACAACTAGATGAAAATAATTAAGGATAACAATAATAATAGATTAAAAACTCCAACATGATAGGAGTAATTTTATTTGATGAGCAAATGGCTACACTCCAATAAAAGCTCAAAAGTTAGCTTTTTGCAACAGGAGTTTTCTATGATTACTTGCAAAGTGATTATATAAATTTAAATCAAATACAAATAAGATCAGTAGCTTTGCACTCGAGCTTACTAGAATTAGAATAAATCATAATAAACCTATTTTAAATTAATTCATATAACATAGATTTATAATATTTAACATCTATTTTTGTTTAAGTACTTGACATACAAAACAGAAAAGTATCTGACTTCATAAAGCAAGCTCTATAAAGAACTAAATAGAAAACATCAATAAATAAAATATTTTAACACTTAATTGGTTAAAATAATTTTTTTGATGAAAACTCATGCATGATTTATTGTTCTTTGATCGATAGCAGCTACAAAATTAATAAAGTTTCAGCAAAATTTTAAAGCATCTTTAAATAAAATAACGATTAAGTAATAGGAAAATCTCTAAGAATATTACTTCCTAGAATAATCAAAGAAACTCACAGTGAAATCATAGACTTTTGTATCAAATATAACCCAAGCAAGTTATAATAATAAAGTAATTTTTAATATTTTATGTTGCTTAATTATTAAAAAATATCATTTATTTTTAAAGGATAAAGATTTTCTTTCGGAATTGATGAAAAGGGTTTTATTTTTCCTCTTACTATTAAGCTTAAATTTGATAATCTTGAAAATGATTTCGGTGTCTGTGCTCTAATATCAAAAATAAAATAAAAGAAATAGTATATTCTTTTCAACGATGATGGAATGATAACAGACTTTTCAAAAAAACTTTTTGTAGATTTGTTTCAAACAGAAAAATTTAATAAATAAGGTATGATTTTGATTTCATTTAAAATAGATTAAATAATTAAAAATAATTTAGCTTATTTGCTTTCCAAAATATCTTTTTTTAAAAAATTAAGAATCAAAAAATATATTTTTTAATTTTGAAACAGATTTTAAAATTCAAGTTAACGAAATAATCCCATAGATAGAAAGCATAATTCAAGGAGGATGTTATGAAACATAATTCTGTTGTCCCCTTTTAATTTAAAAATAAAATTATTAGATGTTTTAAAAAGAAAAAATTAGCAATACATTAATGAATTCTAACAGACACAGCAGATAATATAGCTTGAAAGATAGAATATTTATAATATATTTCTTAGTAGGTAGAATTCAAACTGAAATTAAATAAAATATTAATTTTGTAGAGATTAATTCATATGAGAAAGAAGAAGATGAATCTAAAAAATTGCAAATAATTAATGAAATTAACAAAATAAAAATTTCTCGACAAAAGATTTATGATAATTAATCTTTGAATTACTAAGACTTAGAGAAAATAAAGATTTAAGAAAATAATTTAGAAGATTCTTAAGAATAAAATAGTTTATTCTATCATAATTTTTAAAGAAAAAACTATAAAGGAGCATCTAAGTTTTCTTTGATTTAATTACAAAATATGGATAGTTATGCAATAGATTTATCATCAACTAAGAATGCATATGAGAGCTAAAGATTCCTTGACTAAAATAATTCAAGAAGCGATATCTAAGAAAATTTTCAAAGTGCTTTTGCAAATTTATCTGATCGTAATTCTTGTTCTCTAAATAATCTAGAGAGCCCTAAGAAGCTAAAAATTTAACAATCATAACAGCAAAAAATTCTTAATTAACAAAGCACATTTGAAAACAAATAAACAGCTGATAGAGTTGAAATGATGTAAAAGGAAAATTGTTAAGGAAGTGAAAAAACTTAAATTTAAACATTTTTTAATTACTTAGAAGATAATACATCCTTCGTGAATAGCAACAATCAGAATCACTCAAGTAAAAAATAAAAATATTAGTAAAGAAATTAAAGTTAAGATGAAAATTTAAAAGAAGATCAAATAAACGAGATAGCTAGCGTAAATTCTAGTAAATTTAGCTCGTAAGAACTGGCAAAACGTTAGATAATAAAAAAAATAAAAAATAACAAACTAAATGGAGGATAAAGGATAATGATTTATTTAGGAATTGTTTCTTTTTTAGCATTGAGTCTTATTTGTTTTTTAATGCAAAAAGTTATTATGGATAGCTTATAAAATTATCAGAACTCTTTCTAATAGATTGATGAAGCCTAATATTTGTATGTGGATGTTGTCTAAGTTCTGACTTTATCTAATTACTAAAGCATTATTTATTCTACTAAATATCAATTTGGCTCTTAAGATGAAATAAATATAGAAAATGACAGTATAAATTAGATAGAGTTTAGCTAAGCAAGAGAAGATTATAGAAATAATTTTAAAAATTTAGTTATTAAATCAAAATCAAAATAAATACAAGAAAAGCTTTTTTCTGAAAAATTAAAGATAAATAAATTTACAGTAAAGTTTCCTGATTAGGACATAAACAGTTCTTTTTATTATCAGAATCTTTAATACACAATTATGGAGTATTTTTATGCGATTGTTTAATACATTATTTAATTTACATCTACAGAAGATAATTTTATTTGGGAAAATTTGAATCTTTTCAGTGAAAAAATGAAGAATTTGCAAAAAATTGTAGAAGATGTCATACAAATTTAATTTGATAATATAGAGAATATTCAGTAATAAATATTGATTATTTTTTCAGTTGCAAATTTCATTTTATGTGTAATAATTATAGCTTTAAGTTTAGTTATTGAGAGGTCAAAAGAAAATATACTCAAACTAACTGGTTCATTCTTGCCTAAAAACCTTGAAAAATAAATTTAAATAATTGAGCTTAGCTTGTTAAAGTTAGAAACAATTCAAAATTCTAAAGATTAAGATGAATTCAATAATTCGAAAAATGCTTCAGGGATGCTCAAAAATCAAAACAAAAATATTTAGTTGAGAAATATAATTGAATAAATAGAAGAGTTAAATGATGTGTAAGAATACATATCAAAGGAATCTCCACCAAACAACATTTAATAAAAATTTTAAAACAAATTCATAGTTAGACTTCCAAATAAACGAAACAGATCTATAGCATCATTTAACTCTCTTTAAAAGATAAATTGGTTGATTGTACTTTCTAGTGTTTTGGCTTTTGTGATCCTTTTAGTTTAACCAGCTTTAAATATTGTAATTTCTTAACCTTACCTTAAAGAAGCAAGTACCATGGTAAAAGAAAGAATTTTCCTAATAGACATAAATGGTTAAATGATTGAAAATCTTTCAGCTCATTATTCAAACATTTACATGTTTGCTATATATAATTATACAGCATCAGAAAGTTACTACTTTGACTATTTGTAAAATATAACTTAATAAAATGAAGCAAAAGTGTAAAAATTATTAGATTTTTAAAGTTAAATAGACATAAAAAGGTACAACTAGGAAAGGTTTGATTAGATATATAGAAATATTATTAATGGTGATATCTGCTAAGTAAGATAAAAGTATCCAAATTACTTCAGTGTAAACATATCAAATGAATCGTGCAATTCTTTATTAAATGGAATACTTTAAAGAGGTTTAATTCTTTCTCTTAAAACAGGTTTTGAAACTTTCAATATTTTAAATAATGTTTATAAAACTCCACCAGATCATTTTGAAGATGCTTTTGAAAACTTTATTGGAAAGTATTCATTAATCTAACTTAATACATTCTATAAAATGTTAGTTGATACAGTTAATGCAGTGAGATTATTTTAAAATAACTAATCATAAGATTATTATTAGCACATTTAGTCTTAAATTAGCTTATTATTTTACATTTAAATGATCATAATCTTGCTTACTTTTGGTGTAGGATGGATTTACCTATATAAACATTTGGATAATTAATTTTCAAATGTCAAAAATATTTTCTCTCTTTTCCACATAAACCTATTATATGAAAATCAATTTTTCTTAAAATATATTTAAAATAGAACAAAAAATATTTTTAAAAATTGAATAAATATTATTTCATATTTTGTAAATTTTTTATAAAGATAATAAATTATCTTTTAGAAAAAAATTAAATTATTATTTTTTTAATTTACTCTAATTTATTTGATAACTAATAAATTTTTCCATAAAAATTAAAAAATGTGGGTTATGTATTGAATTTAATCATAACAATAATTTTCATTTTAGTTACAGCTGATTTTTATTAACGACTTTTAATTAATGTAATAGATTTTAATATATTATGTTAAAATATTAAAAGATTTTTCTACAAAATCACACAAATTCTAATATATTAGAATTAAATCACTCTATTATTGCTGATGTTAGTGATATTGAAATATTATCATATAATTTAATACATAATCTAAGATTCTAATATGTTTATAAATTAATTTAATACTGATCCATCAGAATAGCTTTGTGTTTATTTTAAGGAAGATCAGTAATATAAAGAATATTTTCACTTTAATGAACTACAAGCTAAAATTCTGTTTCGTTACTTAAGTAATCGAAATCTCCTTTTACTATTTAACAAATCCCATTCGTATAAGAATCTAAGTAGATTTAGTTATTACTAAATAATATTCCACAGCACAGGTTATCATTGGTAAATTATTATGTGTTTTTATACTCATCTCTAACTAAACCTATGATAAATATACCCTACTAATCTTGCATTTGTTTGTTTACACTTCTAAATTAAAAAGTATACTTTTTATTTGGATCTAAAATAAAATTAGAATAGTATTATTCACTTGTTTTTTAGTTAAATTTAAAAATTTATTATAACATTATTAAATTAAGAACAGAGTTTTTAAATACATTTAATTCATTAAATTATTCAGCATAAGTTGATTTTATAAACTAGATTTCAGGTAGAATATTTTTTTATATTGAGACTTGCTAAATGCTTTATTTGAACCACGAAATGTTATCTAAAAATGCAGCTATTTATTCTTTGATTTCACAAAAATTATTATCATTTAATTTTTTTATTTCTATGGATTATTCATCCAAGATTTATTAAAATATTCTTGAATGATTATCTCTTTGTTATTAATAATAATTAATAAAATATTACAAGGAGGTGTGCATTTCACCTTTTTTATTAATATAGTCTTCTATAATTTTCTTTAGATATTCAACTTAAGATATTTCTCTATACTTTTTTATGAATTGATTCTCAAAAGAATATATCTTTTCAACTTGTAGAAGAGCTTATTTTTCCAAATCTTTTAATTTTTACAAAATTTTCTATCTTAGTTCATCAAATTCAGTGATAATTTTCATCTACATTTGGTGAGCAGCTTCTCCCTCATTAAAGGAGTAATCATTCACTTTTTTTTATAGATTTCTGTCATTTAAAGGTGGCCAACTAAAAATAATTTGATCTTATTAAGATTCTAATAATTATTTAATTCTGATGCAATTTTGAGGTTTAAAGTCATAGTCTTTGCTGATGCACGTTTCGCAATAGAAAATTATTTAATCCTAGCTTATTTCATTCACTTACAAATATATAACTTCATTACTAGGATGAGCAAGGCACATAAATCCCTAATTTTTTTGAATTTAGTCCATTAAAATTAAACCAAAACCAAACCAATACTTTTAATAGCAAAACTAAATTCTATTTTGAAAATTTAATTAACAATTTAAAAAATATAAATATTTCTTTTAAAATAACAATTTACGGATTTAAGTTATTCAAAACAGAATAAATAAAGATTAGAATTAATTTATGTAATATTTATTAGTAAATGTCAATTAAGCTACTTAAATATTAAGATATACAAAGCATTAATTTAGAAGTGATATGTGATAAAGCATATCATGTTAATATATTTATCCATATTTCTTTAATTATTAAAATATTCAGTGATTTTTTTCTAATTTATTATTTTAAAATTAAAATAGATTATAATTTAGAACATAAAAAGTTAATAAAATGAGAATTAAAATCAAGTTGTGATAATATTTTAGTTTAATTTCAAATATTGCAATTTAAAAAAAAATTTTAATACCAAATAATTTTCTTACTGTAAAATAAATAATGTTAAAAATATAATTGGCTGATATAGTATTAAATATATCAAGCCCTAGTTTAGAAATTGATAAAATGTGTCATATTATGATATTGATTGATACTTTATTCTTTGATTGTGAAAAAATAAATAAAAACTCAAAATACAATATTTAGAATAACTAAATACGCAAAAAAATTCATATTTAAAGCTTTTGTTAGAATGCAAAGATAATTAGAGTAAGTATATCCAGTAGGGCACTTAGAGTAGCATGAGTTCTCTAACAGGTACTTTTATTTATTAAAAAAACTTAGATAAATATTAATAATATTATTTAACTTACACTACTTTAATCGCAAGAAGTGCAATTATTAGGATAACCTTAACATGTACTGCAATTAGGAGAACACTAAACACATTTATTGGAAGAGGTTTCTGCATAAAATCCTTACATACACGTTTTTAAGCAAGTAGAATTTTATAAAAAATAATTCTGATCACATGTAATGCAAGTACTCGGTTCTAAATTAGCACAACTAGAGCAAGGAGATTAACAGCTGTTTGAATTAATACAAGTTTGCATATAATCCTATTGATAAAGTTAGTAACCTTCAGTGCAATCTATGCATTGATTAAAATTCAAACATGTTTAACATCCACTTTAACACTAAGAACAAACCAAATCATTTACTTTGTAAAAATCACTTGGACAAGTTGTTATGCAAGTGTTATTAAATAGATAATAATTTTTTTCGCATGATAGACAATAGGTTTAATCATACTATGAGCAGGTAGCACAAGGGAAAGTGCATTGAGTACATGTACTACCTTACAATCTATAACTATTTTAAGTATCACATATATTACATATATAATTATCTTAGCATGAAATACATCCAATAGAGCAACTAGAGCAAGATAGAGTAGAATTATTTTTGAAAAAACCTAGTGGACAATTAGAAATACATGTATTATTAAATAAATACAGATTTTCTAAGCAACTCTAACATTTTTAAGAATCAGAACTACATGTTGCACAGGGATATGAGCAGTTAGCACTTATACAAATATTCCCTTATTTTTAAAATCCAATATCGCATTAACTACAAAAATTAGCACTATTACATATGCTGCATCCTTTAGGGCAAGATTAGCAAATTTTTGAATCTTCATCTGCAAAAGTTTTATAAGGACAAACTAATACACATGTGTTTTGGTATAAATAAGTTAAAAACTAACAACTCAAACATTAGTTTTTATTAGGACCTAAGCATGTGGAACAAGAGAAATCACATTATTAGCATAATCCTGCAATTTAATTAGGATAAGTCCCATCTGGACACGTTTGTCTACATACCTAATTTAAATAAAAAAAATTTATAAAATTAAGCTAAATTTAAAAAAACTACAAATACCTATTATATAAATTTAAATGTAACTAATTAGATTTTTACAATTATAAATAAAGGATTAATAAAATTAATTACATTATCAAAATTTGCAAATGTTTAAGATGGACACTTACTAACACACTATCCAATAGAATTCATATAGCCTACACATTTAACACTGCAATCAATTCCACCAAATCCTTGATTACATAAGCACATCCCTCTTATACAAATCCCATTGTATGCACAAAAATTAACACATTGTTTATTTTAACAAAACTTTTTTATATCTTAAGGACAAGTTATTTACCCTAAAACAACTTGGTTATATATAGCATCTATTTATTTACCTTAGTCATTGATTGAACAAGTTATTGAAAAATTTTAAATTTAAGAGAATTTTAATGTAATTTGCGTTAAATCGGCTGAGCATATACTAAAATGGCATCTTAAAAGTTAATTTTAATAGGTATTTTATGAAAAGGGGTTTTAAATATTAGAAAAAAAGCATTTCGAATTATATGAAAAATCATTTAGTGTATCTGCATAAAGTGAAGCAGGGAGTGTTAGTTAATATTAATTATTGATGTCATTGCATAAATTATCTTGCTAAATTTCAATATAATAACAAAAATCTCCAAAAGGATCTTAATTCGAACTATAACCTTGCCCATCACTCCAAAATGAGCATGCAAAATTATTTTAAGTACTAAATTCTTCATATTTCTAAGTACTGCTTTGACAGGCATTTAAGAAAAAATCGCATCCTTTACTCAGACCCCAAAATATAGAATGAGTTAAGTTTTCGTTAACTTCATCCCAATAGCCAGTGTCTTTCAAAAGTGCAACAGTAAATATTGTTAAATGCAATCCTTCTGTTAACATAGAGGCTGTCATTAATTCTGTTCTTATAACTGTTCTTTCCCAATGAGAGTTTTTAGAGCCAGAGCTTCCCTTTAAAAAAAATTTTATTTAGTTTAGCTTTTTATTTTAAATTAAGATACTTACTTAATTTTCTAGCTGTTAACCCATCAATGTAGGGCAATTGTAAAACTTTCTAGCAGTAGCTTAGACGTTAGGAGATCCTAAGATATTTGTAGGAAATTATCTTAAAACTTGATTAGTAATATAAATATTAGCAGCATCTTCTCCAATTAAAGAGTGTGAAGTCTTATTGTACCAATTTATTATTGCTGGATACGAAAAACCTAACACATGTATTATTTCATGCAAGGTAACTTAGACATCTTTTTGATATTACTGCAAATCAGATCCTTCATTTACTAAATTAGCTAAATTAAATTCAACTAATCCAAAGTTTGGTCTAATATAATTGTCTGTTTGTTGTAAATTACAGAAACCTGCACTTGCTAGGTATCTTAATGTAGAATTATTAACATATTAAAAATATAAATGCAGATCAGAATTAGGAATTCCATCAACTTAATCTTATCCAGGCACTAAAAAGCCAAGACAAGTACCATCTTCAGATTATTCAGGATCATAAATATTATTGATTGGATTAGGTTATACTCTAATAAAATTCTAAACAAAATTAATAACAGTATTAGATACAGAGATCAAATAATCTTTCTAATTATTTGTTATATCTCCACCCTGTTATTCAAATTAGCTAAAGTCAATTGATATCTTAATTGGCTATAAATCAATTACATCTAAAATTCTATTTTTATCATCTTACTAAATTTATTGATTTTCTTTAAAGTATTTTTAAATAGAAAGTTATGTTTACGAATATTTTTCATCTTAATCATGTTTACACTGATGCTGTGTAAAACCAAAAACCATTTTTAATCTTAAAAGGAGTTGTAAAATGATAAACAAATGAATAAAGAATACTTTTTTTTCAACCATCTATTATTCCTTGATATTCTTTTATTTAATTTTGCATTAGAAATATTTGTTTAAAATTTAAATATAGAATTTAATTTATTTTTAACCTATTTCGTTGTTAAATTTCAAAGTGATTAAATTATATATTAAAATATTTGCATTATATTTTAAATTTTATTTAAATACAATGGAATAAATTTAAAAATCATTAAGATATATAAAATTCTATTTGAATTTTTAAAATATGTTTACAATATATGAAATTATAGAGTGTATGATTAAAAAAGTATAAACAAAATCAAAATATATATCTAGGATAAGCATAAATTAAGATTATTCCATTTAAATTTGAAATTAATCTAATAATATATCTAAAATGAAGCAAATAATTATTCAAAAATTGTTTTTAATTTAATCTTAATAATATTTATTTTTTTAGTGCATTATTATTTTTCAATCTTTTTGTGAGTTAAATTTTAATTTTTCATCTATTTTGATTAATTAATATTTGAAATTAAATCTATCTTACAATATTTATTTACAAAAATCTACTTAAGGGCTTTTGTTAAATATTTTAAATTATTTTTATTTTCCTAGATAATTCTATTACAAAAAACACTAAATATCATTGTAAACATAAAAATTAAAAAAATTCTTTTAGTATGATCTTTTATTTGACTACAAAATTGATAAAATATTTACTACAATTTTACAACTAAACAAAGTAATGAATTTGAAATATAATTTATATTTTAGAATTCAGTAAATAAAATAAAGATAACTAAGTTAAAGGCCACCTTTTTAATAAATAAATATTTAATAGATCACTTTAGAAAAGCAATATTATTTCTTATTTAATTTTGAAAAATAAAATTTTATTTTTAATTTAACAAGATAAGTTTTTTAATAAAATTTTTATTTTTTTGAATTAAAATCTTAATAAACATATTTTTATATTAAACAATTAGAGTAATATATTAATTTAAGTACAAAACTAACCATTAAATAAGCTAAATAATATCAAAAATTAATTAGCCTCTAGCAGAAAGATAAAATCGTTAATAAAAATATGATTAATATAGAAAAGATATTGCAATACATAAATTATTAACACAATAATTGCTTTATTTTAAAAATAAATTTCATAAAACTTTCTTAAATTAACAATTTTAATTATTAGTTAGGTAGTTTTTAAAATATCTAAAATGATATTCTTTCAATAATTCAAAAAAATTATTCTTGAATGTTAGAAAAAACAATTAATATCTATTTGTTCTATATATATCATTAAAAATAATTTAATTTTATTATATATTACAAATGAAAGAGGAAAAATAATATAAGTGTATACAGGCTGTATAAGTTGTAAGATATTCAATAGAATATTTATTATTTAATTTATGCCATATTAAAAATAGTTATTTCATATGATGTACAATTTTAGGTTAGCAAAACAGGTTAATTTTATTGTCTTAAATTCATTTTTTTTATAATAAAATATCAAATACAAAACATGTAAACTGTTTTTACTAAAAATTAAGTGCTAAATCTAAGAATTTAATGCATTTTATAATAAAGAAAATAATTTTAATCCATTATCTGTACAAATTTTATTGAATCTTTTAAATTTTGAAGGAAAAAAAAATTTTTAGCCAGGAAAAAATTAATAAAAATATGAAATTAATAGAAATAATTAATAAATAATTAAAACAAAAATTGAAATTCCTTAAATTAAAAAAAATGTTTTCCAAGATCAAATTTTAAATTAATCAAATAAAATTCTAATAAATGCAAAGAGTTTTACTATTTTAAATTAACTTTTAGGTTAAAAAATATGAGAATCTAAAAAGAAAGAAACTTTATATAAATAAAAATTAATTTTTATATATAAGTATCACTAATCCAAAACAAATAAACTGTTTTATCAAAAATTAAAATTAAGTGTAAAATTTGAGAAATTAGTGAATTTTTCTACTAAATCTGATTCATCTTTAAGACCAATTTATTTGCTACTGTTAAAAAAAAGATTGAAGAAATAACTAATTTCTTATTTTAAAATTTACATTAATTAGTATTAATTAGAAACATTTTTTTTATGATTTGTGTAGAAAAGAAATATTTTATAATCCAGTTTATATCTATAAAAATAATTCTTATTAAATTTATCAAAAAATGTATTTGTGAATACTTGATATTTTACATATTTTTACCTAATAACTATAAAACTGAATATAAGTTAAATTTACAAATTTTAAAACCATTCAAAATAAAATTATCAATAAAAGAATAAGCGTTAGTGTAAAATATTATAAATTTCCAAATGTTTTAAGGTCTGTTGAGATACAAACTTAGTTATTATTTGCAGAAGATCCTTGTGGGCATGCAGAAACACAAATTTTTTGAGAAAGGAACTTTTTAAAATATAAAATATATTAATGAGATAAATAAATCATAAAAAAAATTCTATTACATATTTATTTGAACATTATGTGCATGTAGAGGAATCGGAGCATGTTAAACAATTAGTTGGGCATTATGTGCATTTTTAATTAGTTTTATTTCCATAATATCCTTAATTGCATTATGGTACACAGCTTGTGTCTTATAAATAGAAATTTTTATTGCAGGATGCACATGTTGTAGGTTAGAAAGTACCGCTACAAGTAGAACAAGGAGAAAAGCAAGATGAGGAATTAATACAAACTTGAACATTTTTATATGTGTAAGTTTTATAATTAGAGTTGCAAGTTGTACAAGAGTTTCCATTTGAGCATTAATCACATCCTTAAATGCATGGAGAACAAGTGTAATTTGGACCATTAAAATATCCTTTTTAACAGGTTGCCACACACTAGCTATTTTAAAGATACAAGCCATTTTCACAAGTTAAACAAGATTTAGGGTCTGTTAAAGAACAAGTAGCACACGGTGATGTACAAATAGTACAAGTACTACCAAATAGTCTATATCCAGAAGAAGTATCACACAAAGTACATGTTTTAGCATCTGAACAATTTTTACATCCAGTTGGACAAGCAGTACAAGTCATATTTACTGAATTTTTAAAATATCCTGATGGACACGAAGAGTCACATTTGTTTGGCTATTAAAGATAAAGCTATACACATGATAAACAACTAGTTGCTGTAGATGTACATGTTGCACAGGGGGAAGTGCATGAAGAACTTACACATGTATTTGAAGTTGAACTATAACCAGCTTTACAACCAGTACAGGTAGTATAGCTGGTACAGCTAGTGCATCCATCTGGACATTTATTACATGTTTTTGATGCTTCATCAGCAAATTATCCATTAGGGCAAGTTGTAACACAGGTACCATTACTTAAATATGATAAAAACTAGCAGGCTGTACATTAATTATTGCTAGGACCTGTACACTACGAACAAGAGAAATCGCATAGCTTGCACAAACCTGAATTAGAATCTGGATAAGTACCATTTGGACATGTTTATCTACATACCTTTTTTTATTTAAAGAAAATAATTATTTAATTAAAAGAAATTAAAACTTATAATTAGCAGTTTAAAAACCCATAAATATTTGAAGATTAAATTTTATAATTCCAAAAGTCATAATACCTAAATTGCTAAATTAGGTTTAAAATAAAAATTTCTTATCAATCTTTTTTGAAGGTATTTGAAAAAATTTCTATTTTATTTTTAAAACTTAACTTCTGTTTTTGTCTTAAAAAGAATTTAATTCGAAAAATTATTTGAAGTTTAAATTATTGAATTAATACATTATCAGAGTTTCCAAAAGTGCCATTAGGACATGAATCAACACATATTCCAGCCTATGAAATAAAGCCTTAACACTATTAACTGCAATCAACTCCTCCAAAACCAGGATTACATAAGCACTAGCCTCGAATACAAATACCATTATAAGTACAAAAGTTTACACATTATTAGTCATCACACATCCTTGCAATATTAGATGGACAGGTTACTTGACCTAATTTATTACCTTAATAGACTACATCTTTTTAAGTACCTTAGTCACTATATCCACAAACTATCTAGGTATTGGGAATTTGAGAGAAAGATATTGTTAATTATGTTTTATCAGGAGTGCATTAGTAAAAATGGCATCTCAAATTTTCATCTGTGTATTTATATTGAGAACTTGGGCTATAAACATTTGAAACAAAACATTTTGAATTATAAGAAAAATCATTTGAAGTATCAGAATTAAATGAAGCAGGATCATTTTAATAATTTTAATTAGCGATATCACTACATAAACGATTACTGTAAATTTAAATCACATTACAAGTATCACCATAGGAATCAGAATTTGAACCTTTTCCTTATCCATCACCCCAAAAAGAGCAAGCTAATTAACCAGGAGTTGCAAACTCTTCGTATTGAGTTGAACTTGAACAAGCCTTTTCAAAGAAGTCACAACCTTTTCCTCTACCCCAATAGATAGGATCAGTTACATTTTCATTGACATCATCCCAATATCCAGTATCTTTTAAAAGTGCAATAGTGAAGAAAGTCAAATTCAAACCTTCTGTAAGAGCAGATGCGGTCATTATTTCACTTCTAATAATCGTTCTTTCCCAATGTGAGTTTACAGAGCCTGAACCACCCTAAGTAAGTAAATGAAATGATATTAAAAATAACATAAAATAAAGTTAAATTACTTAATTTTCTAGTTACATACCTTTCAAGGTAGGACACCCATAATATTTTTAAGCTGTAGCTAATACATTTGGCGAGCCTAATATTTTAGTATCTAAACCTCTAATTTTTTGAGTGGTAATTAAATTATTAGCTGCTGTTTATCCTAACAATTAATTAGTAGATTTATTATACCAGTTCTACATTGCTCCATAAGAAAAACCAAGAACGTGGATGACTTCGTGCAAAGTAACCATAACATCATTTTAATATTATTCCAAATTAGTACCAGAATTCTTCATGTTAGCTATGTTAAATAAGACTCTGCCAAAATTTGGTCTTAAGTAAGTAGAAGTTTATTAAAGATTGCAAAATCCCGCATTTGCTAAATATCCAGCTTTTGGTTCGCTGTTAAAAATGAAATATAAATGAAGATCTGAATTAGTTATACCTATGGTTTAATCATCTTATGAAGGAATTACTGTGATACATGTACCATCATTAGTTTATTTGTTATTAAAAATGTTATTACTAGTATTTGGTTAAACCTTAATGAAATTAGAAAGAAAATTAACAACAGTAGTTGATACGGAAATCAAGTAGTTAATTTAATCAGTAGTAATAGCTGGTCCACCTGGTTGTGCAGTTAAACGAGTAAAATCTGTCGTTATTCTGATGGGTTAAATAGTTTAACCACCTAAGTTTCTATTTTATTCATCTTCTTGGGAGTTAATAGGATTTTATTTAAAATACTCATTAAGATTATTTTGTGTTTCATAAATTAAATCATCATAATCATGAGAACAAGTATATCCTTCTTGAGCAAAAACATGCTTTTTAGCTTATAAAAGGAAAAAAAGTAATAATGTTCTAATAAAAATATTTTTGTTTAAGCAACTCATTTTTTTGAAGCTTATTTGTTTTTCTTAAATCTTAAATTAATTTAAAAAGTATTAATTATTTGAAACGAGTATAACTACTTTTGTTTTTGTTAGTATTTAACTAAAATTTTGAAGCTGAGCAAGTATTTCTTCAAATAAAATATCAACCACATAAAATTAAAGTAAACTTTGCATATGATTTAAAGACTTTATAATCTGTATTTTTTCACCAGCCAAATAAAAATATATCTTTATTGACCATATATTAAGATTGAAAAATATATAACAAAGATATTGATAAATTAATCATAAGAATAAAGTTAGAGAGAATTTGAAATGAGAAATAACTCATTTTTATAAATTCTCTAAATTCTATAATAACAATAGAGATCAAAAATGGCTCAAATTATTTTTAAATTTAGAAAATTATAATGATTTTTCTTGAATTAACTTAAAGATGACAATTAATTAACTAGTTTAACAAGAATAATATTTGATTCTTTCAAAATGATGATAAATATTAAATTAGTATCAGTAAATTGTGTAAGACTATACCTATGAATAAATTTAAATCCTTTTTGAATTAAATTAAAATTCTAAAATAGTTTTTTATAATTTTAAATTGAATATTATTTCATATTTTTTTATAAAAATTTATCATAAATTATTTCACACAGCCTCTTAGTTAAGAAAAAAAAATATTCGAAAAAGGCCATAAATTTTGGATAAAATCTGAGTTATAAAGTGTAATTTTAATCATTTATTTATTTGTATTTTTAAGATTGAAGTTAAGACAATTAGAAGGATACTTTAAATAATTAAGATTTTTACAAAATGAAGATTTGTTAGAAATTCATATTTTTATCTCATTATTAAAATTCTCGTAATTAGATTCAAACATATTTCACACAAATTAATTAAATATCTAAAATAGCTCTATCTCATAAAATTTATTAAAAAGATAGAAAAGTTGTAATCTTCTTTATTTATAGTTATCATAAAAGAGCAAGAGTGTATTTAGATACCAAACTAACTTATTTGACTAAAAAAAATTATGTTAAAACAAATAAATAAACTTAATCATCAAATATATGGAACTAAATTCTAATTATTTTATTTAAATTACCAACTTTAATATAAAAGTATTTAATACTTCATTCGATAATTAATATTTTTTAATTAAAAGGTATGAACAAAATCAAAACTTTGTAAACTGAAAACTGTAATAGCAACTTCTTTTTTATTAATTTTTCTACAAAACAAACCAATTAGGTACTTTTTTGCCTAATTAATATAATTATTTATTAAAAAAATAATTATTCATTTAGATTTTTCTGTAATTTATATAATTTTATTATAAGTTAATCCTATCTTACTTGCTTTTATCCATAATTTATAAATCTAAGAAACATGAGATCAAATAAAAGGCCTAACAACTATCTAAAATTAAAAATTGTAATTACCTTCTAAATTAATTAATGGGATGAATTAGTGTTAGTTTATTTTGTGGAAAATATTGAAAAAAGATTTTTATTCAAAATTTATTCAATTCTGTTCAAATGTTATGAATTATCAAACTTACAGTTCTTTTTTTTCTATTTTTAAAAACTTAACTTTAATTAACAAAATTTACTAAAAGCACTGTAACATTTCTAAAACTCTTTTATCAGCTCTGATGTATTTCTCAAATTTTTTTTCAACTGTAAAATATGGTTATCATTGCTTAATTATTACATATAATAAATTATACTATAATCGCTTTTAATTAATTATATGTAAAATTAATTAAGAAACTCATATTTATAATTATTGATAAGCTAAAAATTTATAAATCAAATTATATTTTTTGAAAATAAATTGGAATAGCATATTTTATATCATTTTAAACTAGTTTGCTTTTTCTTCAATATTTTAAATTAGACAAATTCAATAAACAAAATAAAAATTAAAAATAATTTTAATAAATTAAAATAAAAAAATGAGGTAATATAGACTCTAAAAAAAAAATATTTTTATTTATACACCTATTAATTAACTAAGATATTCTTATGACTAATTATTTATTATTTGATATTAAATTATTCTTCATAATAAAAATAGAAATATAAAATTAATTTTTAAAAATAAAATACAGCAATTAATTGAATAATTTATAAAATAAAGAATTAAAAAATTTAATAAAAAAACAATTTTTAAAGCTAATTTATGAAAAATTGACTTGAAATAAAAATAAAATTTGCTTGTTTTTAATTAAGTGAATGAGTTAAAGATGATCATTCATTAATAAATAGTATGTTAAATTATCAAACTTTAAATTCCTTATTTAAAATAGGAATTCATAAAAAAATATCAAATAAATATTAGATAAGCACATTCTTTTGTCAGTAACTTTTTTTATATAAATTTTCAATTATTGATTATTTGATTCCAAAAAATATCTTTCTTTAGTGAACTTATAAATATAATAAACTAAAAATCATTATTAACATTTTAAAGTGTTTAATATTATAATATTTTAACTTAATTTGAATATAAATAAATTTTTAAACCTATCAAAATTAAATTATGAATAAAAGTACAAGTGTTATTATTGTAAAATTAATTATATTTGATTCACAAACGTAATTTTAATTTCCTGGTTATCCTTCAGGGCATGTTAAAACGCAACTCTTTTAAGAAAGGAACTTTTTAAATAAAAATATTTTTTTTAATAAGATAGATAAATTATGAAAAATAAATTTATTATATTACATAATTGTTTTAGCAAGAAGTGCAAGTAGAGGGATCAGAACAATCTTTACAATTAGATGGACATTATGTACATGTTTAAGTAGTTTAATTACCATAATATCCTTAATTACATTTAGCTACACAGCTTGTTCCTGATAAATAAAAATTTTTTTCGCATGATTCGCATGTTGTAGGTTAGAAAGTACCACGACAAGTAGAACAAGGAGAAAAACAGGAAGATGAAATTATACATACTTGTACATTTTTATATTTAAAGGGTGTATACTTTGAGTTACAAGTTGTACAAGAATTTCCATTTGAGCATAAATCACATCCTAAAATACATGGAGAACAAGTGTAATTTGGACCATTAAAATATCCTTTTTAACAGGTTGTTACACATTAGTTATTTTAAAGATATAAGTTATTTTCACAAGATAAACATAAATTAGGATCTCTTAATGAACAAGTGGCGCATGGTTGGATGCAAAGAGTACAGGAGCTACCATTTAATCTATAACCGCTAGAAATATCACATGAAGTACAGGTTTTATCATCTAAACAGTTTTTACATCCAGTTGGGCAAGCAGTGCAAGTCATATTTACTGAATTTTTAAAATATCCTTATGGGCAAGAAGAATCACATTTATTTGATGGTTATAGATAAAGTTATACACATGATAGACAAGTAGTTGAAGAAGATGTACAAGTAGCACAAGGAACAGTGCATGAAGAGCTAACACATGTATTTTAATTTGAAGAATAACCTGTTTTACAACTAGTACAAGCATTATAACTAGTACAACTTGAGCATCCATCTGGACATTAATAACATTTTTTTGATTTTTCATCAGCAAATTATCCATTAGGGCAAGTTTTAACACATGAACCATTACTTAAGTATGTCAAAAATTAACATGCTGTGCATTAATTATTTCTAGGACCTGAGCACGATGAACAAGAGAAATCACAATTCTTGCACAAACCCGAATTAGAATCTGGATATGTTCCGTTAGGACAAGTTGATCTACATACCTTTTTTTATTAATACAAAAAAATATTTAATTAAAATTAAAATAAGTATCAAAAATTTAAATAATTAAATTAATACATTATCAGAGTTCCCAAATTTACCATTTGGACATGAAGCTACACAAACTCCATCCTTGGAAATAAAACCTTAGCATTATTAACGACAGTCAATACCTGCAAAACCAGGATTGCATAAGCACTAGCCTCGTATACAAATGCCATTACCAGTACAAAAATTAATACATTGCTAGTCATCACATACTCTTCCAATATTAGATGGGCATGTTACTTAACCTAATTTAACACCTTAGTAGACTACATCCTTTTAGCTACCTTAGTCACCAATTCTACAAACTACCTAGGTATCTGGAATTTGAGAAAAAGATATACTTAATTATGTTTTATCTGGGGTGCATTAGTATAAATGGCATCTCACATATTCATTATTGTAAGTAAATTTAGAATTTGGACTATAAACATTAGAAACAAAACATTTAGAATTATAAGAAAAGTCATTTGAAGTATCAGCATTAAATGAAGCTGGATCATTTTAGTAATTTTAATTAGCCATATCACTGCATAAGCGGTTACCATATATTTGAATTATATTACAAGTATCACCAAAAGAATCAGCATTTGAACCTTTTCCTTGCCCATCACCCCAAAAAGAACAACCTTATTAGCCAGGAGTTGCAAATTCTTCGAATTATGTTGTACTTTAACAAGCATTTTCAAAAAAATCGCAGCCTTTCCCTCTTCCCCAATAAATAGGATCAGTTAAATTTTCATTAACATCATCCCAATATCCTGTATCTTTTAAAAGAGCTACAGTGAAAAAAGTCAAATTCAAACCCTCAGTAAGAGCAGATGGAGTCATTATTTCGCTTCTAATAATTGTTCTTTCCCAATGGGAGTTTACAGAGCCTGAACCACCCTAAGTAAGTAAATTAAAATAAAATAAAGTATATACAAAAAAAAAAGAAATTACTTGATTTTCTAGTTACATCCCTTTTAAGGTAGGGCATTCATAATATTTTTAAGCTGTTGCTAATACATTTGGAGAACCTAGCATTTTAGTATCAAAACCTCTAATTTTATGAGTGGTGATTAAATTATTAGCTGCTTATTTTCCTAAAAGTTGATTAGTAGATTTATTATACCAGTTCTTCATTGCTCCATAAGAAAAACCAAGAACATGGATGACCTCGTGTAAAGTAACCATAACATCATTTTAATATTATTCTAAATTAGTACCAGAATTCTTCATATTAGCGATATTAAATAAGATTCTACCAAAATTTGGTCTCATATATGTAGAAGTTTATTACATATTGCAAAAGCCTGCATTTGCTAAATATTTAGCTTATGGATCATTGTTAAAAATGAAATATAAATGAAGATCTGAATTAGGAATGCCTGTGGCTTAATCTTCTTATGAAGGAATTACTGTTATACATGTACCATCACTAGTTTAATTATTAAATACATTATTACTAGCATTTGGTTAAACTTTTATGAAATTAGAAAGAAAATTAATAACAGTAATCGAAACGGCAGTCAAATAGTTAATTTAATCTGTAGTAATAGCTGGTCCATCTGGTTTTTAAGATAAGCGAGTAAAGTCTGTTGTTATCCTGATGGGTTAAATATTTTAATCTCCTAAGTTTCTATTTTATTCATCTTCGTAGGAGTTGATAAGATTATTTTTAAAGAACTCATAAAGATTATTTTGTGTTTCTTAAATTAAATCATCATAATCATGAGAGCAAGCCTATCCTTAATGAGCATAAACATTATTTTGAGCTAATAATATTAAGAGAAGAGTTAAAATTTTATGAATACAATTTATTTAGAGGCAACTCATTTTTTTGAAGCTTTTTTGTTTTTTATTATTCTTTAATTAATTTAACAAAGATTTATAACTTGAAACAAGTAAAAAAATTTTTTTGAGTGTTAGTATTTAAGAATAAATTAGTAGTAAACCAAGTATTTCTTTAAGTAAAAAAATCTACTGCTTTGATTAAATAAACTTCGGATACTCATTTAAAGACTTTCTAATTATATAATTTCATCAGGAATTAAGTATACTTCATTTACCATAAATTTTTATTTTAAAATCTACGATACAAATGAAGTTTGTGAGAAGTTATATAGGATAATATAAGATTAGTATAAGCTAAATTTTTAAAAAAATGTAATTAGCATAGAAGAACCATAGATTTTCAAATAGTTTTTAATTTGTAAAATTATAGTTTCCCCATGTAAAATGAAATAGATAGCTTGAAACAAAAAAATTAATTAAATAAATTTTTGTATCTTTCAAAATAAAAAATGTAAAGTATTCTCGAAAAGTTTTTAAATTTCATCATATTCTCTCTAAAAAAATTAAAATATGAATATATAAAATATTTTTTGATATTCTTTTATTGAAAATGTTTATTTATTTAAAAAATATAATAAAAATATTTTTACATTATACTATCTTTTTCAGAAAAAAAATATATTTAATAATGTTTATTTGCTTTGGGAACATTTTGAGTTTTAAAATATTGTATTAATCAACAAATATTTTGCATTTCTTTTGAGAGATTTAAAACTATTCAACATATATATCTAGTTTATAATATACAATTTTTTTTCAAAATCAAAATAATTGATGTCTATAGAAACTCTTTTAAAATAAAAATTAGAATTATATGATATTAAGTATATTATTTATTTATCAAATATGTTTCAAATAGATATTTTTACTTCAATTTTGATTTTATCATTTTAGATTGATATAAAAAATCATTCAAATAAATCTACAAATAATTTTTCCTTCAAATTTGTTAAATAAAGCAGAGAAGATCTGAATGTTTTTTTGATTAAATAATAAACAAACTAAGCAATATAGAGTATGAAAGGATGTTTAACTATTTGATCAATGGTATTTATTTTTATCATTGAAATTCTTAATTTAATTAACCATACAACATACTTGGTATATTGAACTAAATTATAATTTTAAAAGTGAAGTTTACCAATATCTATTGTAGATTCTAACAACTATTATCATCAAAAATTCAAAATTTCATAATTATAAACTATGAAAGAAAGTAAAAACTTAATAGCAATAGAGCATTATTTATATATTCGATAATATTGATAGTTTTTATTTGATCTTAAACTTGAATATACAAAAAAATGAATGAAATATTATTAAAATTTACATGAAAAATTTATAATATTTTGTATTTTTCTGTATTTCTAATAATATTTGTTTTCTTTCCCTACTAAAGTCCGTTATTTTATTAAGTGTAAAATTTAAGATTAATAAAAGAGTGGATGGAACACCACCATAAATAAAAATTGAAATTATATGCTAATTTAAATAATAAATTAGCTTTAATTTATTTTAAGGAAAACTTTCAAAATTTACAAGTATTACCAAGGTTCTAACTTTAAATCTTTGTTTTTTTTGTCATTAATAATTAAGTAATTAATTAGCATATTTACTGATGGTACTGTAAGTTTTACTAAAAATTTATTCAGTTCCTAGGTATTTCTCAAAGTTACTTTATAATATTTAAAATCTATATGTAAGTATTGATTATGTTTTAGACTGTTTAATACATTCATTTCAAATTAGTAATATAAATTAATTATGAAATTTATAATAGATTTAGACTTTTTAAGTTAATAAAGTTAATTAAATTTTTTAAAAATAAATAAAGAATTAAAATTAACAAAATGTTTTATCATCTATCTTTTGAATTCTCTTCTTTTTAATATTATATTTTTTATTAAATTGCTTTTAATTAAAGAGTGATATTATTTTAAGAAATTCAAATACCTAAGCAAATTTAAATTCTTCAGTTACTTCAAAGTCTCTCATAATTTAAAATTTTAAGCGATAAAATATATATTAATTTCATTTAGGATCTATCACTTTAATACTTAAAAGATAATTAAATTAATTATTATCTAAAAGTTTAGTTTGGAATAGGAACTTAAATAAAATTCATCATAAATTCTACAATAACTTAACATTTTAAATTAAATTTAGAAATAAATAAATGATTTTTCATTTTAATAGTTATTTTAAAATAATTTAGCTATATATTTCATATTTAAATTTAGAAATAAATTTAGTTTACTTCAAAATTAGATTTATTAAAATTGTATTTTTATAAATAAAAATTTATTCTAAAAAATTTAAAACTTAATTAAGCTTTATTTAAAAATTATTTTAATTTTTTATCTAAAAGAGATAATAATTTTAGTTTTTGATTTCTTAAATTCTATTTAATAGTATTTTCAGAAAGAACTCATTATATTAGCTAAATACTTTAAGTAAGATTAACTGCAAAAAAAAGCTATGAATAATCAGAAAAATAAAATAAACTCAAAATATTTTTATGTTGATTGTTAGAAATAAGTATTGAGGAAAAAAAATTAGGTATTTTCTGAAAATTAACTTTTTGATAAATATTTTATTTTGATTTTGAGTTGAAAAAATTTATAAAATTTTGCATAAATTCTTCCTATTGTATTAAATAAAATACAATTAAATTTTTTTAATATATATAATTTTGCTAAGAAAAATAATTAAAGGTATCGAACATAAATTTAAGAAAGAATGAAATAGATATTCGAAGAGAATTGTCTTTAAAAATGGATGTATATATTTAAAATAGAATATATTTTATCTAAAATAATATTTTTAAATCTCATGCAAATAATGTATTAATATAAATAAACATTATATTTTAACTTCAAAACTTAATTATAGGTTAAAAATTTAAAAACAAAGTATTAAAACTAATGAAAATTAATCAAAATGATAAAGTTATCAATAAAAGCAATAGTAAAATAGCAAAATAGTTTCTTTCAGCAAAAGACTTAGTATTAATAGTTACACATATTTAATTATTATCTCCAGTTTATCCTTAAGGACATGTTTAAACACAACTGCTTTGAGATAAGTACTATTTATTAAAAATAAATATTTTTTTTAATTTAAATAAAAAATATTTTGAATTTATTAATTACATAGCTATTTGAACAAGATGTGCATGTTGAGGAGTCAGAACAAGCTTAACAATTAGTTGGACATTGGGTACATTTTTGATTTTGTTAATTACCATAAAATCCTGAGCCACATTAAGCTACACAAGTTGTACCTTACATATAGAAGCCTTAATTACATGACGCACATGTTGTAGGTTAGAAAGTACCACTACAAGTAGAACATGGAGAAAAGCAAGATGAGGAATTTATACAAATTTGCACATTTTTATATGTGTAAGCTTAATAATTAGCACTGCAAGTAGTACATGAATTTCCATTTGAACATTAATCACATCCAGTAATGCATTGAGAACAAGTATAATTTGGTCCATTAAAATATCCAGTTTAGCAATTAGCTACACATGAATTATTAAATAAATACATGCTATTTTCACATGATAAGCAAGTATTAGGATTAGATAAAGAGCAAGTAGCACAAGGTGAAACACAAAGAGTACATGAACTGCCCTATAACCTATAATCATTAGAGCTGTCACATTAAGTGCAAGTACTAGCGTCTGAGCAGACTTTGCATCCAGTAGAGCAAGCAGAGCAAGTCATATTTTATGAATTTTTAAAGTATCCAGATGGACAACTAGAATTACATGTATTTGTTGGTTAAAGATAAAGATTTTAAGTGCAAGATAGACAATTAGTTTGAGTAGATGTGCATGTAGCACAAGGGGAAGTACAATTAGTGCTAATACATTGACCTGAATTCTATTAATAACCACTTTTACATCCAGTACAAGCAGTATAGCTAGTACAACCAGTACACCCATCAGGACAATTCTAACAACTCTTTGATGTCTCATCTGCATATTAACCATTTGGACAAGTTGTAACACAAGAACCATTATTTAAATATGTCAAAAATTAACAAGCTTTACATTAAGTATTACTAGGACCTTAACATTATGAACAAGAGAAATCACACTACTTGCACAAACTAGAATTATTATCAGGGTAAGTTCCGTTTGGACAAGTTGCTCTACACACCTTTTAGTAATTATAAATATTAATTAATCTTTCTTAAATTTAGATTTTTTTATTCTTGAAAAAAAAAAAATTTAAATTAAGGCCCTTTTATTAAATAAAAGTTTTCACAGTTATTAAATTATGGATGTTATTAAAATTAATTTTGTTGAATTGAATTTATTAAAAAATTTTATCATAAATATACATTTTTTTTCTTTTTTATAATTTCAATTAATTTTATAAAAAATCCATTAAAATTTTGCTAAATATTTATTTAGCATTCACTAAATAAATTTCTGCAAGTAGCTATAATTTATTATTTGATTAAACATAATTAAATTTAATTCAAATATTATTTTTAAATTAAATTTCTTTTTATTTTTCAATTAATTTTTACTTGATAAAAAGTGCTTAAATTATTTTAATTTAAAATTGAAGGATATTAAATTTGCTAAAATAAAATATGATATTAATAAATAAATACATTATCAGGGTTTCCATATGTTCCATTTGGACATGAAGGCACACAGCTTCCATCTTATTAAATAAAACCACTACACTTTTAACTGCAGTCAACACCTCCGAAACCAGAATTACACAAACATAAACCTCTAATGCAAATACCATTGTAAGTACAGAAGTTAGCACACTGCTAGTCATCGCATATTCTTGGAATATTAGATGGACAAGTTACTTGACCTAATGTTTTACTATTATAGACTACATTTTTTTAATTACCTTAGTCACTAGCTCCACAAACTATTTAAGTATTGGGAATTTGAGAAAAAGTAATTGTGATAGATGTTTTATCAGGAGAGCATTGATAAAAATGGCACCTTAAATTTTCATTTAAATATCCACTAACAGCAGCATTAGGACTATAAACAGTAGAAGCGAAGCATTTAGAATTATAAGAAAAATCATTTGAAGTATCTGAGTTAAATGATGCAGGATCATTTTAGTAACTTTAATTAGCTATATCACTGCATAAACGGTTGCTGTAAATTTGAACTACATTGCATCCGTCACCAAAAGGATCAGAATTTGATCCAACTCCTTATCCATCATCCCAAAATGAGCAAGCGGCTTAATTAGCAGGTACAAACTCTTCATATTATGAAGTACTTTAGCAAGCATTTAGGAAGAAATCACAACCTTTACCTTTTCCCCAATATATAGGATCAGTCAAGCTTTCGTTTACATCATCCCAATATCCAGTATCTTTGAGAAGAGCTACAGTAAAGAAAGTTAAATTTAAACCTTCTGTAAGAGCGGATGCAGTCATAATCTCACTTCTGATGACTGTTCTTTCCCAATGGGAATTTATTGAACCTGAGCCACCCTAAGTAAATAAATTAAAGTAGAAAATTAAATATATTCAAGGAATTAAATAATATGAATTTTATAATTTTGAGTCAATAATATATTTAACAAAATTAATTACTTAATTTTCTAATTACATTCCTTGTAAAGTGGAGCATCCATAGTATTTTTTAGCTATAGCTAACACATTAGGAGAACCTAGTAAATTGGTTTGTATGCCTCTAACTTTGAGAGAAGTAATAAATTGATTAGCTGCAGTTTATCCTAAAAGTTAATTAGTAGCTTTATTATACCAATTCTGCATTGCATCATAAGAAAAACCAAGAACATGGATGACTTCATGCAATGTGACCATAACATCATCTTAGTATTACTCCAAATTAGTACCAGAATTCTTCATATTAGCAATATTAAACAAGACTCTTCCAAAATTTGGTCTTAAATACTTAGCTGTTTGCTAAAGATTGCAAAATCCTGCATTCGCCAAATATCCAGCTTAAGAATCACTATTAAAAATGAAATATAAATGAAGATCGGAATTAGGAATACCTGTAGTTTTATCACTTGCTGAAGGAGTTACAGTGATACAGGTACCGTCAGTTTACGAAGGATCAAATACATTATTACTAGGGTTTGGTTAGACTTTGATGAAATTAGAAACAAAATTGACAACTGTAGTCGATACGGATGTCAAATATTTAATCTAATCTGCAGTAATAGCAGGTCCACCTGATTACGAAGATAAACGAGTAAAATCTGTTGTTATTCTGATAGGTTAAATGGTTTAAGCACCTAAGTTTCTATCTGATTCATCTTCAGGGTAGTTAATTGGATTCTATTTAAAGTATTCATTTAGCATTCTTTATGTTTTTTTAATTTAATCATCATAATCGTGCGAGCAAGAGTGTCCCTAATGAGCAAAAACATAGTTGTTGCTTACTAAAAGAATAATTAAAAGATTGAAAAAGAGAGTTTTTTTAAAGCTGCTCATTTATAAAGCTTCCTGTTTTTCTTATCTTTCTAATTAATTTGAGTAGAATTTATTATCTAAGATAAGTATTATATTCTTTTTGTGTTATTATTTAATTAACAAGTATCTAATCTAAGAAGTGAATAAAACAAAAAAAAATCAATTAACAAATAACCTAAACCAGACTTTTCATAATTTAAAAGAAGGTGAACTGAATTTTTCATTATCAGCCTGAATTAAAAGCAACATGCTTTTATTGGTCATAAATTTATATTTGACTAAATAATAAATTAAAAATAAAAAGATAACAATAAAATTATTGATTATATCTTAAACAAAAAGGTAAAAAGAAATTCATGGTCGCAATTAATTGATCTCATCACACATAAATTTTCAAAGTTTTGATGTTTTTCCTTCATAATTTAACCAAATAGCTAGATATGAAATTAGTTAATAAAATAAATAATGATCAGTTTCATTCATAAAATTATATCAATATTTATCTTAAAATAAATATAATTGTATACAAAAAATATGTGTTATAAAATGATATTCATAAAGGATTTATTTTAAATAATAAGAAAATGTTTTAAAATTAACAAAATAAAAATTAATAATTTTTCAATTTATTGTGAATATTTTTGAGCAAGCTCTTTCCTTGGAAAAATGACATCTGCCAAAAAAGTGTATAAATCAATTAAAAAAAATATTAAATAAAAATAAATTTAATTTGGATTACTCTATATTTAGATTGTTGTAGAATAAATAACATATTTAATAGCTGGAATTTATTACACAAAATATAAAACTTTTAGAAATGTAAGTAAACCTTTCACTTTGAGTGTCGAGTTAAAAATTTATGTTTTTATCTCATTTTAATGTTCTTGTATTTAGATTAATATAAAATTTTAGGTCATATAATAAATCATCCATAGATAAATTTGTAAATAAAGTTTATTAAACGAAATAGAAATTATTTGAATATATATCCTTTGAGATAAATAAATTGTAGACCTCAAAAAATAAAGCTCAATACATAATTAATTATTTTAGTATAGATTTATTGAAAAAAATCTAACTTTTTGAATGAACTAGACAAATAAATTATCTATATATGATAATTATATTACTTGAATCTAAAATAGTGTGTGATTAGAATCAAAAAAATAGTAAATTTAACTAAATTTTAGTTAGAAATATGGAAAAATTAAATACTTTTTAGATCAAAAATAACAATTTAAATTTCTTAATCATGTTTATAATTTCTTTTCCATATTTTTTATACTTGAAAATAATTTCAAAACTAGTAAACAAATAAGATTTAAAGAAATATTTAGTTTAATTAATTTTCTAAGAATTGTGAGTATATTATGGTCTTTTTTCTCTTATCTTAACTACTAATATTAACTAGTCTGTATAAAATATCAAATGATAAAATTATTTTTTTCTTAGCACAAAATACAATTAACATAAATCTCAATAAATTATAATAACATGTTTTTTTTAACTTGAAGTAAATCTAATTTGTGTTGCCATCATTTGCCAATTTATTCATGAATTCAATTTATCTAATATAAGATTAAACAAACAAAAAAACACCACTCAATTATCCAAAATTATAAATGCGTTATAAATAATATAAAAGTTCATAATTATCCATATATCTAGAAGTAAATATTCAAAAATAAAGTTTTTCTCTAAAATTGTTAATTTCATTTCTTTAATAATATTCCGATCCTTATTTACAATGCTTCCTTTTCAATTTTTTAAAAGTTAATTTTTAAAAAATACATTTCTATATTAAATTAATCATAATATTTTTTTGTTCACATATTATATACACCCAGATATTTTTTTTAATATTTACATCAACTGTAAAAGTTTTTTCTTTAAAGCACTTCTCAAATTTAATAATTTTATAACACTAGAAATCAAATTTTAAGGACCTAAGGACCAATATTATATCAATCGATATATCTCTTCTTAAGCTATAATTTCATATATTTTTTATTAATTGAATTGATATATTTTGTATTTTATTTAAATTTTGGCGATTCCCTTTTTCTTCGAAAAAGTGCAAATTTAATATATTTTATTTTACATTTTTATCATATAAATTAGATTAAATATCTTAAAAAATAAGATTAAAATATTTTTTATTGATTGCTTTTTATTAAATTAGCTTCTACTTTAATATAATAAAATATTCATTTTTTTACATATATTATCTTTACAAAAGTAATTTATGAAATAAATATTTGATTCATTGTTCGATATTATCAAAAGATAAAGGAGAAAATTACCTTCCTTAAAATAACAAATTAAAATATTTGATGTTAATTACTTTATTGAATTAATATCTCCTATTTTATTACAAAATATATATAAGAATTACATACATTTTCTTTATAAAATTAAAGTCTTAAAATATAAGATTGATTTATATTGGTGTAGCTTCTACTTATTTATATTGTAAAATATAGATATATATTTCACATACTATTTCTTTATAAAAGTAATTTTTTTATATATTTTGATTGATTGTTCTATTTCATCAAAAAGATAATATTATCAAAGAGACTAAAATTAGTAGAGTAAACTACTTCACTAAGCTTAGGGTATTTATGTTTACTTAAGAACAGATCTAATCTTTGTTTGTGAATCCTTAAGGGCAAGTTGTAACACAGCTATTTTATGACAAAATCTATTTTATTTAAAAAATATTTTTTATTTTATCGTTTAAAGGTAAATATTTAAATTTATTTAAAAAGTATTTTTATTACATAGTTATTAGCACAGGATGTACAAATAGAAGATTAAGAACAAGTATTGCAATTTTCAGGGCATTATATACAAGTCTAAGTAGATTAATTAGCAAAATATCCTTAACTGCATTAAGCCACACAAGAAGTATCTTGTAAATAGAAACTTTTATTGCATGAAGCACATGTTGTAGGTTTAAACGTACCACTACAAGTGGAGCAAGGTGAAAAGCAAGAAGAAGAATTTATACAAATCTATACATTATTATATGTAAATAATTGATAGTTAGCATTACAAGAAATACATGAATTTCCACTCTAGCATTAATTGCATCCATCAATACATGGAGAGCAAGTATAATTTGGACCATTATATAACCCACTTGGACAGTTAGCAACGCACTGTGAATTGAATTAATACATATTATTTTCGCAAGATAAGCAAGTATTAGGATTTGTTGTGGAGCAAGTAGCGCAGGGTGATATACAAAGAGTACAGGAACTACCTTAAATTCTATATCCTTTTTAACTATCGCATTTTGTGCATGTTTTAGCATCTGAGCAATTAATACAACCAGTTGGACAAGTAGAGCATGTCATATTTGAGCTATTTAAGAAATATCCTGGAGGGCATTAAGAAACACATGTATTTTGAGGAGAAAGGTAAAGACCACCTGTACAAGAAGTGCAAAATGTTGGAACAGAAGTACATGAAGCACATGGACTAGTACATTAAATAGCTGTACATGTTTATCCTGAAATTTAAAATCCATTTTAACATTAGCTACAAATTGAAGAGCTAGTGCATTTAGAGCATCCACTAGGGCAGATTTAGCAACTCTTTGATGCTTAGTCAGCATATTTACCGTCAGGACAGGTTAAGACACAGCTATTTTCTTGCAAAAACTATTTTATAAATTTTAATTTATCTTTATTTGAGGGTTTTTATTATTTAAAAATAATTATGAAATTTTTAAAAAAAATATTTACATAATTATTGAAACATGATGAGCAGTTATTCAAAGCAGTGCATTAAGCACAGCCAGTAGTACATTATGTACATGTTTGATTAGATTAATTTAAAAAGTATCCTTAACCACATGAAACTACGCAAGAGTTACCTTACAAATAATATCCTTAATTACATGATGTGCAAGTTGTTGGTTGGAATGTTCCACTGCATGTCGAGCAAGGAGAGAAGCAAGAAGATGAACTTATACAAATTTGTACATTATTTTAAGTGAAAGCCTTATAATTATTGCTGCAAGTTGTGCATGATTTATTATCAGAGCATTAACTACATCCAGTTATACATTAAGAGCAAGTATAATTTGGCCCATTATAATATCCATTATTACAAACAGCTACACATTAATTATTTAGCAAATACATATTATTTTCGCAAGACAAGCAAGAATTAGGGTTTGAATTTGAGCAAGTAGCACATGATGACACACATAGAGTGCATGATACACCCTATAGTCTAAATCCTTTAGAAATATCACATTAGGTACATGTATTAGCATCGGAGCAATTAGTGCATCCATTTGAACAAAGTGTGCAAGTCATATTTGAAGTGTTTTAGAAATAACCTGTAGGGCAAGAAGACCCGCATGTATTTTATGGAGATAGAAAAAGTCCATTTAAGCAAGAAGTACAATATTTAGGATCAGAGGTACATTTAGCACATGGGGAAGTGCATTAAGATGTACTAGTACACATCTATCCAGATAATTAAAACCCATTATTACAATTACTGCAAACAGTAGAACTGGTGCAGACTGAACATCCATTAGGGCAAGTTATGCAACTTTTTGATGATTCATCAGAATAAGTTCCAGAAGGACAAGTAGCTAAGCAAGTACCAGAATATAAATAAGTTAAAAATTAACATGCTTTACACTGAGAATTACTTGGACCTAAACATTAGGAACAAGAGAAATCACATTATTTACATAAGCCACTGCTATTATCAGGGTAAGTACCGTTAGGACAGGAGGATCTGCAAACCTAATTTTTATTAGTAATTAAATAATAAATTAATTTTAAATAGTTTAATTTAGATTTTTAAGAGTATTAATTAAGAATAATCAAACATTAAATATCTAAAATGAAAGTGAAATCTAATAAAATGTTTAATAAAAAAAATAAAATCAATACTTTATCGAAATAAGCATAGTTATTGCTTGGACATGAGTTTACACATGTTCCTGCCTAGCTAATATAACCATTACACGTTTGACTGCAGTCAACACCTCCAAAACCAGGATTACATAAACAAAAACCTCTTATGCAAACTCCGTTATAATTACAAAAGTTTACACATTATTAGTCATCACATAATCTTTAAATATTTGTTGGGCAAGTTACTTAACCTAAGGTTTAACCATTATAGACTACATTCTTTGAATTGCCTTAGTCACTAGTTCCACAAACTATTTAAGTATTAGGCATTTGTGAGAAAGTAATGGTTAGTTATGTTTTATCAGGTGTGCATTAAAATTAATGGCACCTAAAATTTTCATCTTAGTAACTGTATTGTGCAGTTGGACTATAAACATTAGAAGTAAAGCATTTAGAATTATATGAAAAATCATTTTAAGTGTCAGCATTAAAAGATGGTGGGTTCGTCTAATAGCTTTGATTAGCTATATCATCACATAGACGGTTGCTGTAGATCTAAACAACATTCCAGCCATCACCAAAAGGATCAGAATTTGAACCTATTCCTTATCCATCTCCCCAAAAAGAACAAGACTTTTTGTTAGCTGCAGTAAACTCTTCATACTAAGTTGAACTTTAGCAAGCATTTTAAAAGAAATCACATCCTTTATTTCTTCCCCAATAGATAGGATCAGTTAAATTTTCATTAACATCATCCCAATAACTAGTATCTTTGAGAAGAGCTACAGTGAAGAAAGTTAAATTCAAGCCTTCTGTAAGAGCTGAAGCTGTCATTATTTCGCTTCTAATGACTGTTCTTTCCCAATGAGAATTTATTGAACCTGAGCCACCCTAAATAGCAAAAACAAAATTGAAACAAGTTTTAAGATTAATTAAAAATTCAAATATTTTAAGGAGATTGAATTAAATATATTACTTGATTTTCTAGTTACATTCCTTGTATAGTTTAGCATCCATAGTATTTTCTGGCAGTAGCTTAAACGTTTGGAGATCCTAATAAGTTTGTTTATATCCCTCTAAGTGTTTGAGCATAAATCTATTTACTAGCTCCTGCTTACCCTAATAGTGAATTAGAAGCTCTATCATACCAGTTCTGCATTGCTCCATAAGAAAAACCAAGAACATGAATAACTTCGTGAAGGGTAACCATAACATCATTTTAATATTACTCTAAATTAGTACCAGAATTATTCATATTAGCGATATTAAACAAGACTCTTCCAAAATTTGGTCTAAAATAAGTAGCAGTCTACTAAAGATTACAAAAGCCTGCGTTTGCTAAATATCCAGCTGATGGATCACTGTTAAAAATGAAATATAAGTGTAGATCAGAATTAGCTATACCTGTTGTTTTATCGCTTTATGAAGGAGCTACAGTGATACAAGTTCCATCATTAGTTTATAAAGTATTAAATATATTATTACTCATATTTGGTTAAACCTTGATCAAATTAGAAACAAAGTTCACGACAGTAGTTGATACAGAAATCAAATAGTTAATTTAAGCTTAAGAGATGGCTGGTCCTCCTTATTATGGAGATAAGCGGGTAAAGTCTGTAGTTATTCTTATAGGTTGAATAGTTTATGCACCCAAATTTCTTTTTAACTCATCTTAAGACTATTTGATTGGATTTTATTTAAAGTATTCATGAAGCATTTACTAAGTTTTATTGATTAGTTCATCTGAATCGTGAGCGCAAGTATGTCCCAAACCAGGTTGCGTTGTCGTAACAAAGTTGTTAAGACAGAAAAAGGAAACTACAGTAAATAGATAGATAAAGGCTTACCTCTTCTAATGTATCGACATATAAGTTTTTAATTTTAATATTTCTTATTACTTTTTAGATGATATTATTTGAAACAAATTATTATAACTATTTATGATCTGCCATTTAATAAACATTGCTTCTGAAAAATTAGCCATTAATTTAATTAAAATCCTAAGAATTCTGATTTAGTGGTAATAATTTGGTTTCTCGTTAAATTTAAAAAAGTAAGATATTTTAAGAAAATATCTTTCAGAAATTAATTGTTTCTCATAATTTTTATAAATCATAAATCTCAAGCCACAATTGTAACTTTTAGTATTTAAGATAAAAAAAACCGCATATAAAAATAAATATTATTAGACTCTCTCAAATCCAGTTAATTAAGGAGTCATCTAATATTTCTATCAATTTAAAGTTATGGTTTTTCAAAGATATATCAAAAAAAATAATAATCTGATACATTCAGATTTGATAGTAGGATTTTTATATAATTTTTTCTTTACAAAGATTAAAATTAAAATAAAAAACCATGAAAAATACGGCATTACACAAAAAAATATTTACATCATTCCTATAAATGGAAAATTTACTATTATAAATTTTCTTTTAATAGTAAATTTTCTTTGTTAAAATAATAGTTTTGAAGACAAAAAAGTTCAAATTGCACTTAAAATAAACAAATTATGCTCATAATCTTATCAATTTCGGAAAACAAATACATTTAGTTAGCTTGGTGTTTTTTGAAAAAGTTTTCTGATATTTAATTAGCTGGTAAATAATAAGAGATAATCCTTAAAATTCATGCATGTAGTTTACAAAATTGTTTATGGTATTATGCATTAATTATTTTATGGTATTTAATTTCTCTTTTTCAAGTAAAAATAATCTATTTGAAAAAAACTTTTAAAATCAAACTTTTGCAAAGATTGTTGTATACATAGAGTTTAAATAAAGAATAATAAGGGAATTCTAATTCATAATTACGATTATTTACAGAAATTATAAAATATTCATATTATTTTATTCATCTATTGAATTTTTATGTTACTTTTCTCTTATTCTATGTTCAAACAATTTATTAATTTAATGATCAAAGTTGATTTTTGAATAATAAATTTGAAAAGACTTGAATAATCTTTCTTACACAATTGTAATTGTAATAATGTAGCTATAAAATTAATTGCACTATTCTATTGATAAAAGTGTAACTCGAAATTTAGATGATTTTCAAATCAAGAATAAATTAAGTTACTATATTAAAACTTATTAAATAAATATGCAATGTAATCTTAAATATTAAGATTTCATATAAATTAATTGTTCTGGTTAATATTAAATAAAATATTTCATCGATTTTTTATACCATTTATTTATTTATTTAATTTGTTTTTATTTTCAAATCTTTAACCTATTAAAACAACATAAAATATTATATTTAACCACTACAATTTATATTATCATCTTAAAAAGAAGTTAAGATACCTAAGTCATTTTTAATATTTCAATAATTGGTTAAATATAAATTACTTTAATATTTTTAAAACATGAAATAATAAAATATATTCAACTGTGAATTATTTACTCATTTTTAGTAATTAAATTAAAAAAATACTAAAAATTTTATATTTTTTAGAAATTCTTTAGCCTTTATAATATAAAATGAGCAATAATTATACACTGTAGATGAAAAAATTCTAAATTTTTATTTTTATTTTAAACTAAACATTTATTTTTAGAATATTATAATAATTCATAAGGTTTTCATTTATATAACTTCTGTAGATTCTTTTAACTTGTAACTAAAAATAATTGAAATTTAATTATAATTTAAAATTTATTAATTTAGAGGGTTGGCTTTAAAGTGTATGTTGAATTATTTTTTTGAAAAAAATGACTTTTAAGTAATAAAATATTTAGACTATATACTGTTTTTTATTTTAATAAATCTCAAGAATATTTAGTAAATTCAACTAAAAAAAATAGGGATTTATTTTTTGAGTTGATATTTATTTAATAATTTAATATTAATATTAAATATAAATATAAATTAATATTTTTTTAATATGGATTGTAATTATGCATAGAATGTGTTATGATGTCAAAAAGAAATATAATCAAACTTATCACACATTTTCAAAGTTTTTTTGCTTTTCTTTGATAAGATAATCAATTAGCTTGAAACAAAAATTAATTATTAAAATAAATAGTGTTCAATTTCATTCATCAATCTAAATCAACTTTTTTTAAAAGTAAATAAAATTCTAACTAAATGCATGTTAAGTTCATACGAACTTATTGAAAGTATTTTTAGCAAAGGTCTTTCATTGGAAATATAATATCTTCTAAAAAAGTTTATCACTCAAATAAGATATAAATTTAATTTGGATTTAGAGTTAATCAATTCTTTTGATTAATATGAATTAAATATTTCATAAATTTTTAAAATAATATTTTTTCTATTTAATTCTTATTTTTATATTGTTAAAACTAAATAAAATATTATTTTTAATCGCTATTCTATTTTTATATGTTATAAGCTTTTTAAGAAGTTAAGTCAGCTAAATTATTTTTTATATTTATTTTTAATACTTAAATAAATTATATATTTTTAAAATAAAATAGATAAATTCTAAATAAATATTTATTTAATCATATTTAATAATATTTTTCTCTTGATAAATAAAAATTATAATTAAGTAAAGAATTTTAATAAATTATTATTTATCTCTAATTATATGACATATTTTGAATCATAAAGATCATTCATCTGATCAATTTTGAAAAAATTAATTCTACTTTCAACCAATTGTGTTAAAAATTTCAACTATCATATTAATGTTTTACCCTAAAATTATCAAAATTTTGGTTAAGCCTTAGTGCTAATTAAGTTGATTTTTTATCAAATGTTTTAGAAAAAATTTCTATTTCCTCCTCTCAAAAAGATAGATATGATCAGTTAAATTCTAATTAAAATAATCTCAGAATTCAATATATTTGCCATTCAAGAATTACAAATAAAAATTTTTTTAGTATACATTTTCAAATCTGATAATTGCTCTTTCTCAAACAGAGTTCTTCATATAAAACAAATTCTAAAAAAATAAAAAAGATTATGCAAATAATATAAATTTCTATCTTTCCTTAATAAGGAAAATATAAATGACTTAACTTTTTAATTGAATTATTGGTATTGTAAAACATAAAAGCTAAGATATTTTATGTTTATTACTTGTTGCTTCATATTATATTCCATATAAAAATCAATATTCAGATGAAATAATTAACAAATATTAATAAAAATTATATAAAAAGCAACATTATAGATTAATTAATAAATCATTTCGGTCTATTAACTATTTAAACTATTAAAATAAGCTACTGAATTTTCTCATTTATAATTGAAATAAGCAGAATCACAAAATTATGAGGTAAAAAAAGTTTTTTGTTTCTCAAATACAATTACAATTAAATTATAATTTTAATTTTGAAAAAAAATTAACTAATTTAATATCATAATATTTTTTTTCAATAGATAAATTAGAATAAAGCATTTTTTGTCAAATATTTTGAGTATTTTAGACATTTTTTAACATCTTAGATACAAAATTAGCTAAAAGTATATATAATAAGATCTAATAAATATATGACTCTTATTTTAGTTTTTACTTTAATATTTAAACCAAAATGTTTATTTTAAGAATATTATATTATTTACAAGGCTTTCATGTGAATTAATTAGCACAGAAATAATCTAAATTATTTTAATTATTATTGAAATTTTTTTTTAATTTATTTTTTGTTAGGTATGCTTTAAAAAGAAAATTTCATTGAATTTAAAAAAAATAGTTTTATAGTAATTGTTATATTAGATGCAATACTGTAATTTATTTTAATTAATATCAATTTAGCGTAATATCTGCTCAAATCTATTACATTAAATAAATATAAATAGGGATAAAAATTTAATAATTTAATGAATAAATGTGCCTAATTAACATTAAAAACTTTGATTTGAAACATTTAAGTAATTAACAAATACAAGAATATATTTTAAATAATTTAATAGATATGAGTCAGTGATGATATTTAATTTTATATTAATTTTGTTAAATGATAATTATTTTTTATTATTTTATTTTTGTTGTAATAAATTCAAAATTAATTGAATTCGGTTGTGAAAATATATTTTTTAACATGGCTTCCAGTTATTTTATTAATGTTGTTATAAGCTGTAGATCCAACAACTATTAATCTATAGCTTTTAGAAAAAATCTACATACTTATTTAAAGGTCAACTTAAATTTTTAATTGCTATCCTTTTTTCATTTAAATAATAAAGTGCTCTATTAAACCGCTATTACCTGTTGAATCTATGTAATTTGATTCAATATCAAACAAGCTTAACTTAAAGGAGTCTAAAGATTTCTCTGGGACTAAAATAATAGTTACGAATTAATCAGAATTAGATGTAAATATAAATTAATCCTTCTATGATCCAAATAACCCAAATGATCCTTCAATCATAAAACTAGTATCTAAAACATAGGAATTAGCTTTTACAAAAGAAGATTAGTAAACCTCAAACAGTTCATATTTTCTAGAAGACTCATCATCATATCTGACAATTATTTCTTTTTGAACTTATCCTAACTAGTTAATGTATTAGCCATTTTTATCTACTTTAAATCCGTGTGCACCAACAGGTCCAAGAGGACCAAGTAAACCTAAGGCTCCAAGAGGTCCTAATGGACCAAGAGAAGCAAATAAGCCTAAACCACTTAGCTGCTAAAAGAAATAATTAGTGTAAAATGAAGATTTTTCATCATTATATAAATTATTGTTTAATGGTCCTTTATGCCCAAGAGGTCCATTTTAGGATAAAGGTCCACCTTAAGCAGTTAGTTGATCTGAAAAATTAGACCATTCAATACCAGATATTAGTTGAGAAGGATTCCATGTATTAGATCCAACAGGTCCAAGAGTTCCAAGTGGTCCTTTAAAATTAAATATATAATCAGTCATTTTAAATATAAATTAATATGCAAATATTACCATAAGGACCAAGCGGACCATTATATCCTAGAGGACCTCCAGGAGTAATCAAAGGCAAATAAACATCAGATAGCTAAATGTTAAGGCTAGAAAAAAATACATTACTGATCAAGCTGGATGAAGTATATGATAGATCATAGATATTCTTTTTATTAACGCGGAGATTTTAGCTTAAACAAATTGCAAAAATTTATGATAGAAAAATGAGAATAATAGGCTTCATTAATATTTTTAGTTTTAAAATTAATATTTTAAAATAATAAATTATTTAAAAAATAAAATTTAGCTTTATAAATAAGATTAACCAAATATAAAATAGACAACTTGTTAATTAGTATTATCAAACAAATCTAAATATAAAAGCAAAGATTTTAACAGATTTTGATGTGATATTAATTTGTATTTATTTGCTATTTGATTAAATCTTAGATCATATTTTTGTTTAATTATATAAATACTAGCAAATATTATTTCAATACATCAAATTTTTTTTAATTTTACTAAATTATTGCAATAATAAATTTTTCACAAACGCATTATTGTTGATACTCATTTTCTTATTCTTTTACATTTAACTTAATTGTAATTTTAATTTTTAGCTTGACTACTAATCATATTCATATTTATGATTTAAATATAATGAATGTACTATAAATTATATTTAATCTAATATGAAAAAATTATTATTTTTGGGAAATTTAAATTCAATGTATTATCATTCTTTAAATAAAATAATGGCAAATTTAATTTATTTTTTAAAGGATTTTTAATTTTAGAAATATAAATATTATAATTTTGTTTGTGTTGTTTGTTTATTAATCAATTGTTAATAAACTTTTTTTAAAGGGTATTCACTTTTCCTTTTCAAATAAAAATAAAAAGTTATTTATTTAAGATCTAATTATTCTTTACCTTGTTTTTTAAGATACTTTTCCTTCATCTAAAAAATGTAAATGTGAAAGTAAATTTCTTTAAACAGTTTCTTAAATTTGGTTAGCATATGATAAATTTACTTAAATAATATGTTTACCAAGTAAAATAAGCTATCAATTTACAGTGAAATCTTTATTTGTTTTTGTAAAATTTAAAAATTTAATTTAATATTATTACAAAATTTCTTTAGTTATCCTATTTTCTTATTTGGATCCAACTATAAAATTATTAGAAAAAATTTATCTGAAAACTGCCAATAATTACTATCTTAAAAATTATAATTAATTCTATGGTAATTAGATAATTTACTTTTGGTTCAAGCTAAGGTTTAGATATCATAAAGATAGATACTTATTATGTATAATATTTATGGTTTTTATTTTAGTTTTATTTATTATCGCTAAAAATGGAACAAATATTGATAGAAGATTATGCAGGATTTAAAAATCTTTTATTTTATAATAGCCATAAAAGTATATATATATATGTAAGTAAATAAAGTACAAAGCTAGCTTTTTAAAAGATATAATTTTAGTTTAAGCATATTTAATTAACTACACAATAAAATCATATTTAATTATATAAATATTATTTAAATCATGCAACTCTAAGGTAATTAACCTTGATATTTTTTCCGAATTTGCTAGATTAAGGACCTTAATAGTATTGATATTAATGATTTCCAGAAACATTGTTTCCGTTGAGATAAGAAGTAGATCCAGTTACAATAAGTCTGTATGTCTTAGAAAGAATTTATGCACTAGATGAGAGCTTGATAGAAGCAGTAAGCTTTTATCCCTTCTTAGCTTTTAAGGTAATAGTTTCAACTAATGCAAAGTTATCAGAAGTAGCAATAAGCTTGCCGTTTTAGTCATAAACACCAAGAGAGAAATCATCAAGAGATTTTTCAGGGATAACAACAATTGTTACAATTTGATCTTCATTAGAGATGAATGTATATTTCTCTAATTTACTAGAATCAAAATCATCAACTGTACCAAGAATCATAAAGCTTGTATCCAAAACTTTGGGATTTTTCTTTGCGAATTAGGAAGTATAAGCTTCAAAAAGACTGTAAGTTCTTTTAGTTTAACCATCGTAATCTACTGTTATAGTTCTTTATACTTACCCTTAGCTATTTACGAATTATCCATCGCTAGTAGCTTAGAAGCCATGACCACCAATTGGACCAAGGGGACCTAAGGGACCAAGTGCTCCAAGAGGTCCAATCGGACCGAGAGATGAAAATAAACCGAGAGCTCTTAAATGTTAAGCAAAGCTATTATTTTCAAAGAGGCTTTTGCCAGGTTCAATTTTACCATCATAAATGTCAGCATTTAAAGGACCTTTATGACCAAGAGGACCATCCTTTGATAGGGGACCACCTTTAATTGTAATAAATTATGAATATTAGCTCCAGTCAATACCGCTAACCATTTAGGAAACATTCCAGCTATTATCACCAATAGGACCAAGTAATCCAAGAGGACCTATATTATTATAGATAAAAATTAATATTTATTAGAATAAATTTTAAGTTTTCTAAACTAATATTCATAAAGACTAGTTGAAATTATATAAAAATAAAAAGAAATGGCAATTTTAAACTAAAAATTATTTGTATATTTTAAGATATTGGTTTAATATAATTTTAAAAAAATATATTTTAATGATCTTTTAATTTAATTTTTAAAGAAAAAAAATCAAATATTTACCAAAAGGACCAAGAGGACCCATATAACCCAGAGGGCCACCTTCTTAGGTATAGACTTAGTATGAAGAATCAAGTGAGGGAGAAACACTGGAGAAATCTGCAGAAGTAATTGTGTTTGTAGATATATAGACAAAGTCAGAAGGACTTGAATAGCTTGCAGTCCAAGGATTGGAGTAAACACCAGCAAGGCAAACCAAAAGAATAACAAAAGAAGTACGCATAGTATGTGATTGGAGTTATCTTTATTGTAAATTTATGTATTTGAACTGTATTTAAAGTTTTTTAATTATATTAATTATGAATAAGGATGGATTTTAAATATTTAGTATCAGCACATAGAAAACAAATCTATGTATATTGGTGATATTAAGATAGAGATAAATTATTATGAATTGGATCTGTCCATTTTTGACTGTTAGTAGTTTATCAGAAGTGGCAATAACCTTAGTGATTTAATTAAATTTCTAATAAGACTTATAAATACTGCATATGATTTTTATTATCAAAAATAATTCATGATTTTTTATCTAATGGTTCGTAAGATTATAATCATCTAAAATTATTAATATGAGATATTATATTGTTTATTTTGCAAAAATAAATAATATAATAACTAGTTTTTTGATAGGTGATTGTTTTATTGTTCTATTAGATTTAATTTATTTTTTTTTCTTACTAAAAAGATTGTTGGTCTCTTTGAAATTATTTATTTATTAAATAATACGCAAATTTGATCTTACTACAAGCCACAGCAAATGTTTATATTTATTTATTGGCCAAAAAGTAAAAGTAAGATTTTAAATTGTTAACAAACTAACTATCAATTCAACTTTTTATTTTAGCTTTATAATCTAGAAATAAATTAGCTCAAATTCAACCATTTCCCAATTTAGTTTATTAAAAGAAATTAATAGTGGTAAAAAATATGGTTGGCTACTTTACTTGATTTTATTTTCTTTAAACTAAGTTACTACATTTAAAGCTAATAATATATTTTAAAGATTATAATCATGCACACACATTAAATTTTAAAACAGATTATTTTATTAAATTTAATCAAAGAAAGTATTGCATACTATTAATTTTCGTATAGAAATTATTAAATTAAGCCTTATCTCTTTGTTTAAAATTTATCAATGATCTAAAATTAATTCATCTATTTCTAACTTGATAAGTCAGATTTTTTACAAAATTAATTAATTTTACCTTTTATTCTTCAATAATATTAAATATGTGCGAAAAGTAAGTGTAAACCAAATAATCTATTTATTATTAATTTAGTTGTATTGAAAACTATTAATTAATCAAAGTGAAGAAATTTTGAATAATAAATTTAAATACAAAGAAGAATGTTTATAAATTCAACAAAATTATTTGTAAACTTAATTTGTATTTACAATTTGATAATAAAAAGCTAAATTTATGATTTATACAATTTAAATTTAATAGTTAGCAAAAATAAGTTAGTAAATAATTTGTAAAAGAATATATTTGCTGTAAGATAAATATGTGGGCTTTAATAAAACGGAAAAGTGATACTAAAATTAAATTCAAAGATTTTTTTAATCTATTTTTAATTTTATGATTTTCAAATATGATAATTTAACACTTTACATATCTAATAAAATTTCATCTGATTATATAAAGATTAAATTTCTATTTAAGAATTTTTATATGTATAAATCTAATTATATCTACTTTTGTTTAAGCAAATTAAGTTAATGCTGATTTTATACTGAGAGTAAGTAAATTTAATTTTTTATTTCTATACAAATAAGCTAAAATGCATAAAATCAATTATCTTTTTATTATTGAAGAATAAATAAATAAAAAATTTTTTTTTTTTGAAATATAATTTAAATGGTATCAAATAGTATGTTTATTTGAATTATAATTACAATTATTACTGATAATAAATACAAAAACTAAAAAAATATAAATTGATTTAATATATTTTTATTCAGATTAGTATAAAGTTAAAAAACTAATTTTCGATATGACCTTTAATATTTTATCTAGTTTAACATTATAACATTATAAATCATGATATTGATTTTTCATATTCCTTAAAACTAAATAAATAAAAAGAAAAAATAAATATCAAGCGAATATTTTTAGCATATTATTTTTAATATAAATAATATTTTTTAAAAATTTATTGAATACTAATTTCTTTAATTAATTTGTTTAAATATTAATGAAATTTTTTATTTTAAAGAAAATCTAACAAATTTATGCTAATCAACTTTTGACTTTTCTGTTAAGTTAATAGATTATTTTACAAGGTATTTATATAAAAAAATTAATTAACAAAAATAATTTATATTTCACATTATTATTTAGTAAAATAAAATGTAGATTTAATTATATTAAAATAGTTTTTTAAAATGTATGGTTGCTTTTAATGGTAATTAAATTGGTAAAAGTAAATTAGTTTTTTGCAGTGTAAATAGTTGAGAGAACGAATCACTTTTATTTATAATTAGTTAAGCCAAATTTATATTCTACTATTACTTTGGAATAAATTAGAGTTAAAAAATGACAAATTATCTTAATTGGATTACTAAAAATAGATTTTTCTAATTTGAAAATATTTGAATAAATATTTACAAAAAATAGCTTAAATTTAATTTTACAATAAATTAATTGATTTTATTTTGATTAAAATTCTTATAAAAAATAATTCCATTAAAAAAAATATTTTTATCTAGCCATATAATTTTTTTGTTTCTAAAGCTATTGTTTGTTGTTCTTAACAAAAAAATGCTATCAATTAATTATTCAAAAATACTTACTTTCTTATCAGTCATATTTAATTAATATCTTCCGAAGCCTATTTAAATTCGATGTTATTATAATTTTTATTATCTAATTGTTAAAATGATAAAATTGATCACGATCTAACTATCAAGGTTTAAATTAAAATATGATTAACATCTATGTTTGTAAATAAATCAAAAATAAAATGAATGAACATTCATTTATGATGCAGTTTCATAGGAAAAATGAATAAATTCTTAAAAATACTATTAATAAGAATTAATCATAACAAAAACATCCTCTTATTTAAATTATTGTGAATGAATTTTAGATAAAGTTATTTCTTTTATTAACAAATAAAATATAAAACATTCCTCTGAAATAAATAATTTTATAAAATAATAAAAAAATTTGTTTAGTAAATTTATTTGTTTTCAAAATATAATAAGTCTGATTATAAACTAAAATTAAATTTTTCATTTATTTTCTAATTTTTGTTTGATATCGAATTTATTATTTAAAGATATCTTATTTATTTACATTCTAATTTATTTATTTTATTATGCTTAACAAATCTTGAAAATTTTTATAAATTAATAAAGTGTTATTTAAATATTTTTTTTGATTTATTAAAAATAAAAAAAGCTTCTTATTTCTAATTTGACACGTTTATCATTTAATAAAGATAAAAAACTAATTGATCATTTTTCATTTGAGTTTTATAAAGTAAAATGAAAACTAAAAACTCAATTTATATCAAATAGCATCAATATTTATATTGAAATTCATACTTTTAAAATAAATAAAATGCTTAAAAAAAAATAATTCTAATTCAAATAGATAGTTTAAATTTTTTTTTCTTAATAGTTTTCGATTAGAAATAATTAAATGAAGAGTAAACAAATAACCATATTAAAAGGTTATGAAATATAGATTAGTATTGTTAAATTTAATTAGGATGTTAGAATCTAAGATAAATTATATGTTTATCATCTTTAAGATTTTGTATTCCTTTTTAAAAATCAGACAGAAATAAACAAAGAAGACATTAAAACAATAAATTGTTAGATAAAAGATATATATTATGTCAGCTAAAATAATTAGTTCATCTCAAAAATATAAAAATAACAATGTAATTAGATATTTTATCTATCTGAATTTGTTTTATAAAAGAATTAATTCTGGAAATCTAAAAATTTGAACATGATTGGAGCAAATGCATGCTTTAGAAAATATGAGTTATTTATTGATAAAAGAAAATATCACTTTTTTTGATTATTAGGTATTCTATTTGTTATGCATATATCCATAAATAGGAAGGGTTGTTCATAAAAAGTTTTGTTCCTTTATATTTTAACTAATGATCCTTTTGATTTACATATTCAATCTTGAAAAATCAGAGAAGAAAAGAAAAAATTTATTTGTATTAATAATAAGATAAATTAAAATTAGATAATTTAGATATAAGAAACAAAGATGAATAAAATTGTTATCTTAGCCTTAATTTTGACTGCCGCTTATGGCGCAGTTGTAACTAACCAAGTTGCATAATAATGTATTAGTGAAGTTAATGTTCCTGAGTAATTAAACTTCACATTTACTTATGCTGTGTAGTGTAATAAATTCCACAATGGATTAGTAAATGTATCCACTTAAAAAGAACCTGTTAATACTGATAATTGGAAATCATGCTAATCTGCCCTAAGATCTGTTAAAGGAGTAAATAAATCTGATTTAGATGGATTTGTTAAATCTATCAATAGTTGTACTACTTAAGGGAGTGCTCTTTAATCTGGAGCATCTACTGTTACAAACTAAGTTGCCGAATAATGTATTGAACACTTGACTATTCCTGATGAACTTTAGTTTGCATTCAATTATGGTGTTGATTGTAACAAATTCCACAATGGATTAGTAAATGCTGATACCGCTTAATAACCCGTTGTAATTGCTAATTGGAATACTTGCAAGAAGAGCTTGCAATCTCATTTTAAGGATTCTCCTGCTAAAACTTTCTACAGCAATGTTGACTAATGTGTTTAATAAGGATAAACTAAAAATTAATTATAAGCTAATACTGTTACCAACTAAGTTGCAGAATAATGTATTGAAAACTTGACTATTCCTGATGAACTTTAGTTTGCATTCAATTATGGTGTTGATTGTAACAAGTTCCACAATGGATTAGTAAATGCTGATACAGCTTAATAGCCAGTTGTTATTGCTAATTGGAATACTTGTAAGAAGAGTTTGCAATCTCATTTTAAGGATTCTCCTGCTAAAACTTTCTACAGTGCGATCGATTAATGTGTTTCAATAGGAAAGGTTACATTGAAATTAGAAGCTAACACTATTACTAATAAAGTAGCTGAAGCTTGTGTTGAAACTGTTACTGTCCCCAGCGAATTATCTTTCGCTTTCAACTATGGTGTTGATTGCAACAAGTTCCACAATAACTTGGTCAACTAATCTACTCTCGACAAACCTGTCAATGTTTCTAACTGGAAGACTTGCAAGGATATCTTGGCTGAACACTTCACTGATGATGATGCTAA